>PVKE010001341.1:21739-78286 GCA_004027555.1 Craseonycteris thonglongyai
AGAAAGGAGATGGGCTAGGGCCAAACTCAGATTCATAATCCCCCCCCCCCCCACCCCCAAGGATAAATAACCTCTCTCCCAGGAAAAATTAGCAGCCAAGACTTAGGAATCTGGAGGGGCCCACGACCCCTGGGAGGCACTGTGGTCCTATTTTGGGCTTCCGCCATGATCTTTGGTTAAAGATCACCTACGCACAGGCTGGCTGTTTATGACCTTCTTCCTGAAGGTGCCTCAGATATTGGTGGCAGCCATCTGGATGTGTTCACAGATTGAGAGCAGCTGCAGAGTGTCTGAATATTCAATAGGACCCACAGCTGTTATGAAGGAGCAGAGAGTTGTTAAGGTCCTCTTGCTGCAGACACACCCTGGATTTCACCCCCCCACCCCCTGGCTCATAAAAAATGGGGAACAGAACATCTGCCTACATCCTTTTCTTTTCCTTTTCTGGGGTACTGATGCCTGGCACAGAAGTATGTAAGGTCAATGCTGGAGAAGTGACCCCTTCTTCCCTGTACCTCCCTGTTGTCTCTAAATATCCTCCTCAATTTGTGCTCTAATATGTTACGGAGGCTCTGACAATTGAAACACTTCCCTAAATGATCTTTTTCTTTGTTTGTTAGGTCTTCCTTAATTTACAGCAAAGTGGTAGAGATGACAGTAAATCATCTCCTCAAAATTGTGAAATAAAGGGAACGATTCATCTAAATGTCATCTGATTATTGCTTGAAATTTAAGAAGTACACAAATTATGGGTCAGAACAGATATAATGAAGTCACCTTAAGGAAAGAACTAGTATACAGTCAAACAAATCTAGGAACTGAATCCAGGAATTGACTAAAGTTCATATTTTTTCTACTTTCAGGGTATCATGTATTATTCCTGTATTCAATCAGGCCTCACACATGTATTTTTTTATTTAGAATAAACAACTTGACTGTTGATGTTCTAGGTTGAAAGAAAATCCTTGCTATAATTCTAGGTATATGACTATTAATATTAGTAGGACTTTCTTGTCTTCAATTCCTTGCTTATAAAATGGACATAATTTTACTAAAAGAGTTCCGAGGGTTATATTTAACAAATGTGATGTGTTCGTCATTGTGTCTGACTTATAGTCTGTTCACAGTGGGTTCGCAGAAAATTATTATTACAATTGTTTTTATTGTTATCATTACTACTCAGATTGTGATGAGCACCATTCAAATGGACTACTAAACATGAGCAGAGTATTACAGAGGTTAAGAGCATGGGTCTGGAGTAAGTTATCACTGTATTCAAGTTCCTACTTAACTACTTACTCACTGTGTGACTTTGGGCAAATAACTCCAATCTCTTCATTGGCAAACTAGGAAAGATAATAGTGTCTACTGGGATACTTTTGGGATTAATGTCATACTCACCCCAATAGTAAATTAACTCAGGCACTGGTGCATGACAAGTGTACAATAACTATTTGCTATGGTCATTGTTATTTTGTTACCATTTGTCTGGTTCTAAAATTAGGACATATTTGTAGCCTTCTTGGGATTATCTTGCTAGGCTTCAGAAGAAAGTAAACATGAAATCAAATATACATACGGCTCTGATTTACAAGGGCTGTCCAGAAAATATCTAGCCATAAATGCCTCTATTTTTCATATTACGCGGTGGATACTTTCCGGACAGAACTTGTGTATTTGTAACTGTAAGAACTTCCTTATTAATTTAGAAAAATATCTGGGAATAAAATCCACTGGCTTAGTAAAATTAAAGTGAGAAGCCCCATTTCAGTGGGAAGGAGGACATGGGCCCTGTAGTCCAGGTACCTCTGTTACAGGCCCTGCCCAGACCACAATCAGTTACACGGCTTTGCCCAAACCATTGAGCATTGCAAGGTCTCAATAATACCATGTGCAAAATAAAGCAATTTGGTCAGGTAATCTCTAAGGTTGAAAATTCTTTAAATCTGATCGAACGAGGTCTTATCATTCAGCTTTAACTCTGAGAAGGAAAATGTGGTGTTTTAAGTGGGATGAGAGTAAGGGAATAGCATAAAATATAAAAAATGGTCCTCATTGTCCTCCTGTTCCATGATAATTTTTTTTCCCAGTTGATGTAATAGTTGGCTTTTTTTTAAGTTTCCCCCTAAAAAGTCCAGATGCTATGATTTCATCAACCACAAACAAATGGGGCAGGGCTGGTGAGGTCCTGGGAAAATGAACATAATTCCTGGAAAACAAAGTTTATATCCCAACTAGTTGTCCCAAAAGGACTAGATGGACTCATACCCATTAGCAGTCTGAAACCAAACAATTTATGATTGATTATAAATTTTCCATCTCGCTTAGCACAATATTTAAGTTATTAACACCAGATAACTTACATTAACCTATCTTACTCTTGTATTTTAATGTGGGGTATCAATCAACTGATTTTTCTTTCTCTGGGTCCACAGAGAACACGTTTGGCCCCTAACATGATGACTGTACACCAAGTGACACTACTTTCAAATATTCAACATTTTTCCAGCCAAAAATCAATCTAAAGATTATAAGCTAAATCAACCATTTTCTTCTATTTTGGGCAGTAGTTCAAAAGTGCAATTTCTCTCACGGTTCAGGACATGAGCATCCTTTCATAAATAATTATCAACATGTAAAAGCTTCTCAATGGCTGAACACATGGACTCGTAAGTGGTGTTGAGCTTATAAATGTATTATCCTTAGGTGCTTTACTCCTTTTCCCTGAATCATAGTGTGCTTTAAAGTATATGTTAGAGACAAACAGGGAACGTGTTACTGTTACAATACAGAAAACCCAGAACTAAAGACATACCATGAAAGTTATATCATTTACTGCAATAGGTACTAACTTAGCAAGAGAAGAATTCTGTTATAATATATAACTTAGGGAAGGACCATGCGAGCCAGTTTATTTTGCACAAATTTTTATACGTCTGCCCCTATAGCACCAATATATTTGTTGCAATTACAACAAATTGGAAGTATTTTTTTTTCCTGTCTCTCTTTCTCAGCTCTGAGTGTAGCTAATACACAAGTCTCCACTATATATAAGTAGGACAGGTATCTATCTCCCTTGTTCCACTGTATCCCTAGAACAAAGTAGAAAGAACAAATCAGCTGCTTTTCAAAATTCCAATTCGCAGGTTCCATTCCATAAAGATTCTGATGCATTTTTAGCAAGCATAGATTCTTATGTTAATGGCCCAGGAATCATTTTAATCCTAGAACCTAGATCTGTTACATTTAGCATTTAACTTTTTCAACCATTTGTATTAACTAGCTAGGGCTGCCATAATTAAGTATCACTGGACGGCTTAAGCTACAGAAATTTATTGTTTCTCAGTTCTGGAGGCTCAAAATCAGAAATAGATGTTAGGAGAGTTAGTTCCTTCTGAGGGCTGTGAGTGAAGGATCTGTCCAAGGATTTTCTCCTTGCCTATGGATGGCCATCTTTACGTTCACATAGCGTTCTCCCTATATTCATGTCTTTGCCCAAATTTCTATTTTATAAGGACACCAATAATAACAAATTAGAGGCCCACCCTATGACCTTATCTTAATTAATTACATCTGCAACAACCCTCTTACTCATCTCCCATGGAAAGATGTGCTACAATATATTGAATATATGGCAAATTCTAAGAGGTCTGCTAATTTTGCTATGCTATTTATTACCAGCTAAAATGTGATGTTGACATTACACATATACTTAGATTTACACAAGAGATATGATTGTTAATGGTTGGGTTAATTAAAATTTTGCTAATTTATGTTTTAAAGGCACATAAGACTAGGTCAATTAAAGTATCTCTTTGAAATTTTTTTGTGAGGTTTAGAATTTTTTGCTTAAAATAATTATTCTCTTGTACTAATCTTGAAACTTCACTTCAGGTTTACTTTAAAGCAGGCCATTTTTAGAACTAGAAATATACAATTATTTTATGGTACAAATTGTGAACAGACATGAGAAAAAATTCTGGACTTTTTCCTTGACAGAGTGCCTCTGAATACAAACTAAAGAGTGCAGACTACAGGTAAACCCATGATGACGAATTACAGAACAAAATTGAAGTTTTACATGAAAGCATAATTTTGTATACCAAAGATTAAGCTCCACAATTGAAGACTATAAACAAATAAATGAAACCCTAACCTTTCTATTTGAGATGATGGTTAGGGTCTAAATTCCAAATTAATGCAAATGACATTGACAGTTTACAATGTGCAAGAAACTTTGATTGCTATACGAAGACATAGACCTTACTTTCAAAGAGCTCATGGTCAAGTTATAGAGATGGGTAAGTAAATAAAATATCTCTGATAAAAGCCAGAAGGTATTAGGAGTTATAATTGGTGACCATGGTCTCAAAATGTTTCTAATTTTAAATATATTGTCCCATGATTCCGGTATTTTCACATTAAATTTACATGTTCTGATTCTTCCTTCCTTCCTCCCATCTTTTTTCCTCCCTCCCTCTCTCCCCTTTTCTTTCTCTATTTTCAGTTATTCAACATAGCTACTAATCATATATTTGTTATATATACATTGAAAAGTTTCTAAAATTCTTTCAACTGTTTCAAGATTTTTAAAAATCAGAGTTTGTACTAATACTTCTCTATGGGTTTATACTCAACTTCTCTATGCATCAGTTCCTCCATGTAATGGAGATAATAGTTATCTCCAACAAAGCTTGTGTTGAACTTTAAATATATTTTATTTATTTATTTATTTTTGACAGAGAGAGAGAGAGAGAGAGAGAGAGAGAGAGAGAGAGAGAGAGAGAGAGAGAGAGAGAGACTGAACTGGGGGAGCTCCCAGTTCAGCATATGGGTCCGCACGGGCCGGGGCTAGAATTCGATCCTCGGTCCCCGGTGCTGCAAAGTGAGCGCTTAACCCACTGAGCCATCCCGGCTTCCCCCAATGTTGAACTTTAAAAGAAAGACGTAAAGTGTTTAGCATAATATATGACACTAAATATTAGTTAATCTCCCCCTTTTCTTTCTTCTGATTATTGGAGGTCCTCATTTTATTCCTAAGCATTTCATATTTTTCATGCTATTATGAACTGTAGAAGCTTTGGCAATGTTTTGGTAATGGGAGTGTTTGGAATGGAGGGAATGTTATTTTATTGTCATATTGTCATAATTTTATATAACTTTGGAAATATTCAAAAAAGTTAAATGGCTATTTCTAGATGCCTTTCATATTGCACGAACAATTTTCCACATGCTATTATTTCTGCTTTATATCCGGTTATTTTCACTAATCAAACAAGAATTTATTACATAACCAACTTCCATATATTACTAAACAAAGGAAAACCAGTCTTCAGTGATTTTCAACCACAGTAGAGGAAATCATCAGATAAATTGTTTGATTCTAGGCATGGAAGAGGATGCGAATCACAGTAATATTTTGCAGTTGTTCCAAATCACCAAATGTATTTTGATCTTAGATTTTCCATTACACGTCATCAAATTAAGATTGTTGCCAGATTATGCAATTATAAATCCTTAGAAGATGCTTTTAGTGGTGATAACACAACATTCCCACACAAAAAAAGAAAAAAGAAATAGATATGACAATTTCCTTGGTCAAGGGCCATTGACTTAAAGGAATTCAGTGATTCTAATAGATTCAGGTGGAAGGCAAATATTAATAAATGCTGAATGTTGTGAATGTAAATATAGTAGTCCCCCCTTATCCAGATGGGATATGTGCCCAGACCACCAATGTATGCCTGCAACAACAGTATCCAACCCTATACGTACTATGTTTTTTCCTATTCACACACACCTATAATAAAGTTTAATTTGTAAATTAGGCATAGTAATAAATTAATAATATCAAGTAATAAAATAGAACAACTGTAACAACATACTATAATAAAAGTTAATGTGAATGTGGTCTCTCACAAAATATCATGTTGTACTGTACTCATCCGTGTGATGATGTGAGATAATACAATGCCTACGTCATAAGATAAATGAGAGGAATGAATAACATAGATCTTTTGGATTAGGGTTAACTTCAGGTGACTGAAACTACAGAAAGGAAAAGCACAGGTAAGAAGGGACTACTGTATATCATATGCGGTACTGATATTATAATAATATATAGTTTTGAGGATACATATACATAATGACAGCAAAATGAAATGAAGGACTAAAGCTTTGTTAGAAAGCCCACATGTCTCCATCTGCTCACTTTATCTGATCCCATTACATACTACAGCAGCTTTTAGAAAAATGATACGCATATCTGTTGACTGTCTATGTTAGACCATAATAGCTCCTTTGACCATTTTTGAGGAAAACAGTCTAAAAAACATAGCCATTTAACTTCTCTCTTTTAGGAACTTCTGGGACAAGCTTGGAAGAATTTTACTGCCATCCTTTTCACCCATGCAGAAAAAATAGAAGAGGCTGGGTTTGATGAAGATGAATATTTACATGAGGCTTCTGACACACTGATAACTCGACTAAATTCTATTCGGCACAGATATATTTTCCACTATAAAAGAGGAAACTCACTTAATGAACAAAGAATAAAAATCTTAGAAAGAATTATGGAATTTATAAGAAAAAATCGTTACCAAGTTCTTACCTTTAAATAAAACTTAGATAAAAAGAGCACACCTTTTAAGGTCAGAAACCTGTTTTTTAAAGTGCCTTTGTTAGAATGCATGTGGAGCATGAGAATTTCTATATCCTACAAGTGAGAGCGTACACTGATATAACCACTTGTCAAAATTATTCCAATGTCCATTAACAATAGAATGGATAAACAAATTGTGGTATATTCACACAATGGAATGTTATATGGTAATGAGAACAAACTACAACTGAATGTAACAATATCAATGGTTGTCCAAACACAATGTTGAAGAAAGCCAAACAAGAGTACATACGTTATAAATGTTGTAACAAACTTGATGTTTGAGTACTGTTTTCCTCTGTTATCATTAGTCAGTGTTATTATTTTAAACACCTATTGCTAACACCAGTTTGATAAATGTGAAGTCACTATCTTACTGTTATCTTAATGTCTATTTCCCAGACTACTGCTGAAATGGAGCATCTTTTTATAAGCATGTTGGTCATTTAGATTTGGTCTTCTATGGTTTGTCTCTTCACATTCTTTGTCTTTTTGGCATTTTCCTATTGGATTACTTCTCACACAGATAATTGCTTGACCAAAACTTTACAAAGGCTGCTGAACATTCTCGTAGGCCTATCTCTTCCTTGTAAAATCATTTTAGCAAGAACTCTGCTAAGTCAGTTTGACAAGAATCCTCCACTCTCATTTTTCTGATCGGGATCCTCGTCCTCTATTATCCATTCTCTAGGTGATGTCTGATCACCTTGGCCTGTTTCCAGCAGAAATCATGGTAGGTTTGTTTAGCAGACTCTTCCTAACCCTGATTCTTCCTCTTATTTTCTTTCCACAAATTCCCACCCTGTTCCTTGGTTATAAATTTCCACATGTTGGGGAAGCCGGGATGGCTCAGTGGGTTAAGCGCTCACCTTGCAGCGCCGGGACCGAGGATCGAATCCTGGCCCTGGTCCGTGCGGACCCATATGCTGAACTGGGGAGTTCCCCCAGTTTTCTCTCTCTGTCTCTGCATCTCTCTCTCTCTGTCAAAAACCAATAATAAATAAATCTTCTTAAAAAAAAAAAGAAAAATTTTCCACGTCTATGCTGTATTCGGAGTTAGGCCCAATCCCTCCCCACTGTAAATTCCTATCTATCTATCTATCTATCTATCTATCTATCTATCTATCTATCTATCATCTATCTATCTATCTATCTATCTATCTAATCTCTATCTCAATGGGCCTTACTATCTGTAACAATCATCATTAAATATTTTTTTCTTCAACCCTTTCTGCTTGGCAACTTGAAAGAGTTCTACGTATATTATAGATATTAGCCCTCTATCTGTCCTTCACAATGCAATTTTTTTCCATTCTATTATTTATCCTTTAACCTTATGGTAACTTCTGTTAAACTAAATTTGTGAATTTTCTTAGTTATATTTCTATGCACATGATACAAGAAAGGGCTTTAGTTTCACTCCCTTTCAGATGTGTAACCAATTGTATTTTCTCTATTTATTAAATAATTCATCCTTTTCCTGCTGAAGGTAGACAGACTGAGGTAGGTAGATTGATAAGAGATACATCTCATTTTCTATTTCTGGATGTATTCTGGATTCTTAATTCTTTTCCCTTATCAACTCTATTTATATTACCGTCAATACCGTAAGAGCTTAATTAAAGTGGTTTTATATCGATTGATATCTAGAACAAGTTTTCCTTTTCTTTTTTCAAAATATTTTCTGGCTACTCTCAGGCATTGTATTATATATGTTTTCAGATTGTTTTTCTTATTTCAAGAAAAAGTTGTTTTAGTGTTTTTATGAAAAATGGTATTTTGTGACATTATATCCTCTCATGAAAGCATACAGAATATTTCTCCACCTTAATTTTATTATTTATATTCCTGTATTTCTTACACTTTTTCCTTAATTTTGATTTGATGAAGTTGGTATTTAATTTTTCTCCATGATAATTTGGAAGTTCTATTTTCATTCCTGCTAAGGATTATTCCCTTGTTCCTGAATTCAGAATCATTTCTCTACTACTGTTCGATAACAAGGTAATAACTATATCCCTAACCAAGAACTTTCACTCCCTACTGCATCATCCCCTCAACTACTAAAATAAGATTGTTAGAGAACACTTTCATCTCCTCCCAATCCTTCTCCTTCCCTGCCCTCCCTAGGGAAGAGCTATTTGGAATGCTTTTCCCTTTCCCATATTACTAGATTTTGCTAAGATAGTTTTAAATAATTCAAGACTTCTCCTTCTAGATTGCCTTGTTTCAAAAGTCCTCTTTTACCATCGACATCAAGCATGCATGGTAGCTCATTATTTCTTTTAACTTAACCTATAAATTTTAGGAAGTCCATTCCTCACCACTGTTTTCTCTTCATCTTCTCCTACCTTCCCGATCAGTATTTTCCTAATATACTCTGAATTCTAGCATAGTATGCAAGAGGCATTAAATTCCAGATATGCTCTTTCATGCACCATTATGCAATAACCATCCTAGCTCATTTATATTCAGCACAGTGGATGTAGGGAAATCATTTGTGAGTTGGTAATAGAATCCTAAGAATGGAGGCATTGAAGTGAACATTTTGTGCTGTACTACACCTGAAGCTGGGTTGTTCAGCTGTTTCTGGAAGATAGTACATGTGTATCCATTGAATAAACACTATTACTGGAGATGATTTCAACTTGCAACAAAAGACCCATGTGACTGGAATCAGCTCTAGGTAAAATAAATGTCCAGAAAGTTTGTCTCTGGTATCCTGCCATCTTTTCCATTATGATCTATGATCTGCATTCTTTCATGTCCCTCCAGATAGCCAACCTGTATGCTAGTCTCTCCTGGAAGATAACAATCTCTATTAAAACTCTATACTTGAAAGTGTTTTGAGTATTTCAGAGGACTGGAAGCATACTTGGTATTTTTGTGTAGCTGGGGTTCA
Organism: Craseonycteris thonglongyai; assembly: GCA_004027555.1. Lineage (NCBI taxonomy): Eukaryota > Metazoa > Chordata > Mammalia > Chiroptera > Craseonycteridae > Craseonycteris > Craseonycteris thonglongyai. The sequence continues at coordinate 31,303 of PVKE010001341.1, forward strand.
TCTCATAAGCACATACTAGCTTGGGACAATTTAGTGATTCATCATCCCTCATACTACCAGGTCAGACCCTTACCAGGTTTATTCTTCCAGTCACATTACCTCAATTAGAAAGCTCAGACTTTTCTTAGGCATATTAACATTCTTTTACAAAAGGCTAATGTTTTAAGGGTCATTGCTCCTTCCCAGATTCTCAAACTTTATTTAAAAAATAAGTCTCTTTTCACAAGTATCTGAAGCTTTTGCTTTCACTGCATGTGCTGTTTTAAGAGAAAATGTGAACACTGAAGTTTATGAAAAAGTTATTTCTACCAAAATCATTCTCTTTTGCTAAACTTACTAAGAGTGACTTTTAGTTTGCACTTTTCATTAATCTTTTTAAAAGAGAAATCAAATGTTGGTGTTGATTCTGGATGACTCATGCATCGTGCTTTCCAAATTCCCCAGGTGTGAAAAGTTGAGTGGGTTTTAAGTTAACGAGTATCAGCCAAATATATAATCTTAAGGCTAAAAATTTTAAGTGGATACATACATTGAGAGCATTTCTCTACTGGGATATATGATATTCTAATGAAGCAATTTACAAAAACAAATGTAAAACTGTCAGAGCAGCCTTGATATGAAGTCATATAAACACCACTGTAGAAATGAGCAGACATTAATAATTGCTATTTGAACAATTCTGTAGGCATTATGTAACAATGGGAAAAGGTAAGAAGAGTTGTTAGCCCCTTTGTTAGGATGGATCTTTTTTTTTCTAGCTAATATTGAGCCCCAGGCTTGTTTCTGCTGCTGTTGCTAAGGATAATAGCCTGCCAGATAGGAAATGATGCTGATGAAGACATAAAATAACATTTACAGACATATTCTACTAAAAAATCCAGGGAATTGGGAAATAGTGTGTGTTAGGAGGGGGTGGGGTGGGAATAAGGCAGGAGAAGAAAAACAAACAAGGGAATACATAGGGTGAAAAAAATATAATTAATTCATTTACTTGGAAATTCCAGATGGTTCACTTTCAAAGCTACAATTATTTCACTGTTCTGGGTCCTTTCTACAAAATGTTTTGGAATTATACTCCTATGAATTATCTCTGCTAAGATTTACCTAAAGGAAGAATTAGAACTGTAAAAAGTACAATAAGCAAGCATATGTAAGACAGTTTCCCACTCCAACAGGGTGGTATTTGAAGATCCAGTTTTGTATAGGGGCATATTAGCCATCAGCAATAATCCTTTTCAATAACCATTGAGTTCTTCCTGGTTAAATCTATATCTATCCATCAATCTAACTCCGTGCCTACCTACCTACTAATCTTCCTACTTATCTATCATCATCATCTATCATCTCATCTGGAACTTAGTGATTTCCCTCATAGGTTGGCTCTTGGGATAAATTGTCATGACATAAACAGTGCCTTCAACAATAGTTGAATTGTAATACTCAGCGAATCAAGGCACATGACTCCTTCTTATTTTGTTTTTGAGAGAGACAGACACAGGAGGAGGGTCCAGAGCAGTATCCACAGCTGCAAGCCGTCAGTTTTCAACATAGTTTAATTCCACGCAGGTGGGCTGGGGGCCGCACACAGCGGGAACCGAGCAAATGGCCTCCCACTGGGGAGGTCCTCGCCCCAGCAAGAACCGAAGTGGGGGGCGGGTCACACCCCAGTTTAACATATGGGTCTGCATGTGTGGGGCCGGGACTCGATCCTCAAACCCTGGGAACGCAAAGTGAATACCTTACTCAACCCACTGAGCCCATTCCGGCTTCCCTTCACATGACTCTAGAAAGGTTAACTGCTAGCTCACAATAGCAGCAGCAGCCTAGTTTTGACAAGCAATTCTGAGAACTTCAGCAGAAAAGAAAAAAACATTTGAAAATTTTCTGTAAGCATCCCAAAGTGTTTAAAGATCTCATGGCTCCCCTTAGAATCTTTTAAATACTCCTAAATTAGCTAACCTAATTTCCTTACACAAATTACTAGAGGTTAGGTTTTTGTTTTTTTATCATTGTCCTTCCCTACAGCTTAAACAAACTTAGCTTTCATTCAAATAAACCACGTGGCTACTTAACTCAGGCTATTCCTGACCCACAGCCAGCAGGTTGCATGTTGCCCAGGATGGCATTGAATGCTGTCCAACACAAGTTCGTAAGCTTTCTTAAACACTGAGTTTTGAGATTTTTTTTTTTTTTTTAGCTCATTAGCTATCGTTAAGTGTTAATGTATTTTATGTGTGGCCCAATTGTTCTTCCAATATGGCCCAAGGAAATCAAAAGGTTGGACATCCTGGTCTACGCCTTAGCTTTGAAGGTCCAAAAAGCTTGCATTTGTATAATTGATGACAAGATATCCATGGAGCCTAGTGGTATTGAATTTGAGGCCAGATATTCTAGTTTGGATTCCTGGCTCTACAACTCAACGGCCTGTGTGACTTCACCTAACTGTTCAGCCTCTATAGTATACCTTACTTCCTCATCAGTAAGATGGATATAATACAGCCCTTTCCTTAGAGATTGTGTGTCAGTACCCATACAGCACTTAAAACAATACCTGGGGTGTAATAGATGTATATCATGTTAGTAGGAACTTATGATAGGGATGTTTCTTTTCTACCACTTCCATCCCCTTTTGTGGTACCACATTGCCTGAGAAGATTACTTAGTGTATATGAAATGAACAAAAAATATCTTAAAGGACTATTTCATATAGGCTGTGACCCTGTTCTTAAACAAACCTGATTATTCCTCTACAGCAGACTAGAGATATTCATGACTGAAACTTTTTATTTCCTCCCTGAACTCCCATGGCAGGCCATGCTTCAGATACTTAGATGCTAGCCATGCCTGTTCACTGAAGTCCTGTCAGTGGTTTAATATTATTGGTAAAGTTTTAAATCATCTTGCAATGTTGCTTTGACTAGGAAGACAGTATTTTTAACTACTGAGTTTAACATAAATAGAAGCATTCATATTTTCAGAAAAGTTAGTACCCCCAATATTCATGTATGATAGTGGGTCAACCTTGATGAGAAAGTACCTTGGGGGAGGGTCAGCTTGTCATTGTTTAGTTTGCAATTCATAGAGATGTCAAGAGGTACCAACGGTTTAGCCTATGACCTAAAAAGATCTCCTACTGTCAAAATCCTTAAAGAGCTGGCTACCATTCAAAAACCAAGAGTTCTTCCAGGTTCACTAACAATGCCATTTTTTGTTGTTGATTTTATCAGAGCTCTCTCATCTCAGCAATACAAATAAGACACAATTATGCTTTCTTAATACATAACCAAATGGGGATAAACTGAAAAATTTGATTGAGTAACCTAAGTAGTTAAAATATTCTTTAAATTACATTAGATTTTAGAAAATAAAAAGAATCACAAAAGACTTTGTCACAGAGTCTTTATTCCTAAAATAATGGATCTTGAGTACAAAATAACTGGAAATTCATTTGTGTTTAGTTATCAAGATATGTTAACAATGCTCTGTTAATACTCATTTTTTCAGGAAGAAGATAAAATTCTATTACAGTACCATGTCCTGGCCTCCCAAAACTCTATGAACTAAAATAAACTTTACTTATACCTTTTATAACTCAGCATGCTGGATTTCCCCCCTCCCCGCACCTCCTTCCTGGATGCTCTAAATAGCTACAGTGCCAGAATTTGGGGTGAGATTTTTCTTTCAAGTAATATCTATACTTCTAGCTCCATAAATGCCTTTTTTTTTTTGGTAGCCCAAGCCATCAGTCATCATTTCAAGGCTGGTGAACTTGAAGTTAATAATTCTTAAGTTAATTTTCATTGCCCCTAGAATATCTGGAAGATGGGTGAAAATAGGCATTTTATACCTTAGTGGATAATTTGTTTTTGGTTACCATTTCTTTTAACATATTGACAGTATGATGGCACATAAAAAAGCAAAATATATCAACCTTAAGTGTTCTTCTAAAAGACAATAAGCTACAAATAATCTTTTATTAGATACCCAAAAAATCTTTCAAGTCAGCTACAATAAAAAATGATTGCTAATTTTATGATCCATTTATTGGAAAACTACATTGGCAACACTCTGCAATGTGTTTATGGTTCATAGTCAAAATTTATTACTAATTAGTTTGTTAAAAAATGGGAAGAAAAGTTCAATACACAGTTGAAAATTTCAATCTTTCAAAAGAGTTGCCTTAATATGCAAGTCTAGGTCACTTTGGCAAGCAACAGCAATAATGTTTAAGTGCCATGTCCCCTGGCTTTTATGATGCTCAGCTCTCCAGAATCAGCAGTTATTTTCATATTATTAAAATATGACTAGATTATAAACCTTATAAGTTTCCAAGAGAAGACATTTATAACATAGGAACATAGTTTAGTAGAAATCCAAGGGCTTAAAATTTCATGTATCACATGCCTACAAATAAGAAACTAAATATTAATCTAGTTCAAGTTATCTAAGAGTATATAAAGAAAGAATAATCTGCTAACCAACATTCCTGCTAAAAAAATAAACCATCACAAAACATAAATTTCACCAAGTGGAAAAATGAGTCTGACTTGCTTTCTCTGTAACTATAGCACCTAGTAATACAGTTATGTAGATGTTTGGCACGTCTCTACTTCCAAGTCAGAGGCTACAGATGCTTACCACTAACAAGTGTTAGATGCCAAATTAGTGTAGGTCATTTCACAAATCCTTCAGCCATTTTATATTTTCCAAACATTTCTCCCCTACATTACAAAATATCAAAAATCATAGGTAAAAACAGTGTTTCTCCAATCAACTGAAGATAACATGTACCAAGTAAAAGACTAATTAAGTCTAGAAGAGCAATAACACAAAATGAGTCAGTTATATTTTAGGAATAAATGACAAATATATTTCTTTTTATTATTATTAAAGTCTTTCCCAATGTATTTCAGTAACTGAAGCATTCTAATTTTATTTTATTCCACTGTTTTTCATAGTTTGAGCCCTACACATTCCCTTCCCTTTCACCTCAAAGGGAACTCCTTTATATGTAGCCACACAGTCATCATTAATGTAAAGATCAGGCTGGATCTGCTCCCAAATCTTCTTCTTAGGATTCAGCTCCTTGTCAGGCTCTCCTGTTGGGGAAAAATAAAATTACATAGCTAACACAGTATATAAATCACCTGTAGACATTTCTAGTGAATTGTCTTGGCAATACTTTTTGATCTTTAGACCTGATCAGACACTTAATTTTTATGATGTTAGCAGTTTATATTAGTAAAATATTTTGTCATTTCCTTACAAATATTAAAGGTACCTTTTCACTTTTATAATAAAATAGTTGTATAGATAGTACAGATCAACAAATTTATTCCCCAAATCATTAAAAATATAAAATACAAAGAAAAATTGTGGAGATGAAAGCATAATTTGTAGTTATTTTTATTTTTTTGTTTGTATTGTTTTGAGAGGGGAGAGGGGAGAGAGAGAGAAAAGAGGAACGGGCTCAGAGCAGTTGTATGTCATCTGTTGTGACAAGGTTTTATTCCATACAAGTGGATATGGGGCCACATGGGGCGGGAACCAACCTGGAGGCCTCCCATATGGGGAACCTTTGCTGCTGAGCCATCCTGGAAGTCACAACTTAGGCCATAGTTCAGCATATGGGTTTGCACAGGTTGGAGCCAAGAACTGAATCCAGGGCCTTGCGATTGCAAGACAAGCACTCTATTATTGAGCTATCCCAGCATGCCCTGATGTTGTTTTTTACATGTGGCAAAGCAGCTTATGCTTTACTACAGTGGACTCCCAGTTAACTAGAACTTAAGCAACCAGCAAAACTCTCAAGCAAAAATCTTTGATGGTTTGTGTTGGTTGCTTGAGAGAGCCAGGTACATTTATTCAGCATTTCCAATCCCTATGGGTACTGGTTAGTTAAGAGTCTACTGTATGCTTCAACATATAAAATAAATGGCTATACTGCTGCTTTGGTACTTAAATAGATTTCTTATAGATACTGGAAAATGACTTAAATGTTGTGATTATCTAGCTAAATTTAACTACTTGGTTTTTCACTTGCTGCCCATTCGATTTGATGAGATGGAAAGAGAAAGAAAGGGGTAGTAAGGAGACAAGGTCTAGCATTTTCTCAGAACCAGGAATATATATTGTTGCATGCAATCCACATAACAACATTGACTCTAATTTTAAATATAAAGAAACCGGGGCTCAGAGAAGGTAAGTTGTTCAGAGTCATACAATCAACAAATGAAGTCAGGATTTGACACGAAAACTCTTGTTCCGCTGGTACAGAACCTTGCCTCCTGATAAACTATGCTTTAGAAAAGAAACAAATAACACTCTTATAAGTAGAAAATACCCCATCCCCTCTCTTTATAGTAACTCACACTATGAAGTTTATAATCATAAAAGAAAAATGCACTTAAAGACCACTAATATACCAAGCAAATCCTCTACTTAATGAATGAAAAGGATGCAGAGAGTGAAGATAAATATACATTTTAGTTGGAGATATTCAATAAGATTTGGGTTAAAGAATCAGTTCAAGAAACAATGAAAAAATGTAATGTATCTCTTGAGCATTAGCTTCAAATGAAAAATGATTTTTCTTGGAAGTAATAAAAAGATTACTGATAGAAATATAACTTTCTAGAAATATAAATTTCTAAATCTTTTTTTTTAAACTGACCCTCTTGGAATTACTTTACAAAAAATTGCTTAAACATTACTGGAACTAATTATATTCTATATTCTCATTACATCATATTATTTAGTGTTTATTCTCCACTCACACATACATAGGAATAACAAAACCAAGTAAACTGGTTGGCCATGGTGATTTTGTTCATTAGCTCTTCAGAAACTGTCATGAAATTGGCAAGAATACACAACTGTCCTCTGAAATGTAGGTTTTTTTAGAGACGACTAAAGTTAATTGAATGACGTATTTATAGTAGAACATGCAATGAAATTAAAATTGAAAGACCGACTAGTATAAATTATAAGTGAAGATTTCTTTGTTCTTTTAAGAGCATTTGAGTGGACATTAGTTATTAATAAATTAACAGAATCAGAAAAGACAATATGTAAAGTATCCATAACACTTATTTTTTGTTTCTAATTAATGAAAAGCTGGAGGCAGACACATAATTCAAGGAGGCCTGAGTACTAACTCTGAATCTCCACCCCAAAAAACAATGTTGCCTAATTGATAATGAATTAATTCAAGCAGAAGAAATCCCAGATTTGTAAAAAAGCTTATCTAGAGCACAGATTGTGTGGTGAATTCTTGCAAAACACAGACATATATATATGCTCCAAGTACAAAAAGCTGTGGTGCAGAAGAAAATTAAGCTTCTCAGACCTAGGAAGATACTGAAGTATATACAAAGTAACATTCATAATAATACATAGCACTTATTACATTCTGGTCACTCCAGTAAGTATTTATATATATATTTACTTAGCTTAATCCTTTTAATATACTATATAAAAACAATAACCCCCAATTTACAGTTGAGGAAATTGAGGCACAAGTTACAGCTAAGAATTTAAAATACCAGGCAGGTAGCTAAGTGTTTGTAAAGTTAAACCTCACAAAACCCATATGAAATAGTTACCAGTAAAAACCTTCTTATAGATGAAAAAGCTGGGGCTCAGAAAGGTTTCCAGGTCACCAAGCACTTGTGCAGCCAAGATCTGAAAGTTTTAAACTTCCTATATGTAAGACTGTAACAACTTTAAGGAAGATTTGAACTAAAAATAAACTAGAAATACTCAATGTATTTTCAAGACTATTAACAAATCAAGAAATTAAACAGTGAATTGTACAGATTGTTCTATAGAGTTAAGGCAGATTTAACTAAAAGCATAGAAGATAAAGATATAGTGATATTTTTCTAGATAATCTAATGATATTTATATTGCATTAATAATTTTTTAACACAATGATATATCAATAAAATATTATTATTTTAACTTACAAGCAAATATTGACATGAAAAACCTGTGGTAGATAGAAGATCCAGAAATAACAACATATAAATGCCCAATTTGGTATATTGGAAGAGAGAGTAAGGAAATCTAAATGCTTGACCTATCATTGCCGCTACTCCATTAGATCTTTAGCAATCCTCTTTAAATTTTGTCCTTCACTTTCTTCATCTTTAAATCGAAAGCATGACATATTTGATGTCTTAATCCATTTCAGCTCTAACATTCCATGATCATATGACACTATCATGTGTATATTTCAGAATCAATTAAATAAAAACAACCACTCTCTTCTTAAAAAGCAAAAATAAAAATTGAGATTAAAAGCTGTCACATTATGATCACTGAATATAAATCAAAGTTGAAAGTTTTGGATGCTGTGTTAACCTTCTGGCATATTGAGTACCGGTATGTTTCTGAACAATATACTGTTTGGTAGGATGTAAAGCCATGGTGCAGTAGAAAAACATACCTAATATTTTAAACCATTTTTTAAATGAACTATATTTTCCAGAGAAGTCTTTCATCATTCCTGTGTATTATATTAATATCATTCTCCTCTTCTTTTCTTTTTTTTTGGCATGGTATGCAAAGAAGGTAAGTGATGATATCAATAAAAATTCTTAAAGCTAAAAACTGCAGAGCCTCTAAAATTGCTAAACACATGCCAATAATCACCATTTGGAAATGGTTACACATATTGTAAGAGAACTAATCATTCAGAGATCATTTTAGGCCAACTCATTCTAAACAAAACAAATAGGGAATAGAAGCTAGTTCAGAGAGGATTTTGTACAGATGTAAAAAGCTGTGACCACCTTCTCGGCATTTAAAATGTACAAAAAGCAATAAATACAAATTCCAGAGTCCAGGCATTCACAAGCCTGGAGTAAGAACCAGAACATTCATTTTAATTGATCTATTCCTTGTATAGAATGCTCATTCATCAGTAGCTTCTCTTTGATATTTGCCATTACCAAAACATGCCTATCCTAACTTATTTTATGTATGATTTACTGTGTTTTTGAACTATAGTAATTGTAACTATTGTCATTGTGACATAAAGTATAATTCTGCAAGTAGGGGTTAATTAATTTTACAAAGCTAATCAAGAGAAGAAAGTTATTTGGTGATGTGATAGGAATGAACTTAGTGACAATAAAGGCAGATATTCAGGCCTGTTTTCAAATGCATTCTTTTCACATATTTCACTAGTACATTTCTTTCTATTTATTCATTAATTTATTGAGCTCCTACTCTATGCCAGGCATTTTTCTGGATGACAGGAATATAGCAGTGAACAATAACAAAAGAAAAATCTTGATTTCATGATGCTTTCATATCTGTGTGGGCTGACAATAAATAATATACAGTGTTATTAGATGATAAGTGCTTTGGAGAAAAATAAAAGATGACATTTGAAAGATCTGAATAAGATGAGAGAGCAAGCAATAGAGCTATCCAGGGAAAGAGCCCGTGGCTCAACTGAAGTGACTGAGGAAAAGTTGGAGTACTTATACTTAGTAAGATAATGGGAAGACATTATAAGGACTTGGGCTCAATAGAAAGCTTTTTAATAGTTTTGAGAAGAGTAATATAATGGGACCTATATCACTCTGCCACTATACATAATTGAAAATAGAAGAAGGGTAAGGCAAAAAGAAGGAGTTAAGTTAGAAGGCGTTTGCAATTACAGTAAACTCTCAGTTAACTGGTACCCACAGAAATTGGTAGATACCAGAAAAACGTACACAGATTCTTTTGCCAGCTGCTTAAGGTCTGGTTAATGAAGAGTCTTCTGTATCTAGATAAGGAAAGTTGGTGCCAGGACAAAAGTGATGGTGGTTGAGATGATGACAGTGACTCTAGATATGTTTAGAAGGTACAGCCATTATGATTTTCTAAAGGATAACCTGCATGAGAAAACAAGTAGCAATGGGAGGATGAAGTTCTGGTCAGATGAGATGGAAAAAAGGAATTAAGAGTAGAAAGAATGAGATATGTATTCTCCCTTAGGACATATTACGCAGCTAGATAAGTGACAGGTTAAAATATCCTCCAAAATAATGTGTGTGTGTGTTAGAGAAAGAGAGAGAGAGAGAGAGAGCCAGTGTGAGCGAGAGTGTGCACCTGCCAAGTGTGGGGAAAAAGAAAAGAGGTCAAGGTCTGGGGCACTCCTTAACAGAGGTCAGGAAGGTGGGGAACTATTCACATTGGAGATGAAAAGGGAAGCCAGGGAAGGAGGACCACCAGAAAAGTGTAATGCCAGAAGTCAAGTTAATTAAAAGGGCTGCGAACTAGTCCATGGATATTTAGCTCCAGAGGCATTCAGAGGGCAATTAGTGACTTTGACCAGAGAAGTTCTGGTGGAACAGAGAGAAAAAAAACTGATTAATATGGGTTTTAGAGAGAGGAATCTAATATAGACAAGGGTTTTTGTTTTGTTTTTGAAGAATAAATGGATCCAAAAGTGAAACGTTGTATATTACACATACTTCATTATTAATCATTAACTTATATTTACTAAGAAGTCTCAATATCAATAGAAATAAGCATGGTCTTGGATGTTAAAAATCTAAGTGCAGGGAAGCTGAGATGGCTCAGTGGGTTGAGCTCTCGCTTTGTATCCCCAGGGACCGAGGGTCGAATCCCAGCCCCGGCCCGAGTGGACCCATATGCTGAACAGGGGAGTACCCCCAGTTCAGATCTCACCGGCCCATTTCCTGCCCTGTGCAGCTCCATGCCTACCTATGAAATGAAACTATGTGAAAAAACAACTATGGAGACTGTTCTGGGCCCTCCCCCTTCTCTCTGTCTCTGTATTTCTCTCTGTCAAAAACAATTAAAAAAAAAAAAAAAAGTCTAAGTGCAAATTCACATTTATATTTAGATCAAAATTAGTGTATTCTCCAAAAAAGGCTGTTGTTGCCTTTGTCTCTTAGCTGTAATATTATTTTCAAGTTATTTTTGCTTGGTGCTATAGAGACCAGTTACCACATTTAAATACTATTTATAGCTTCACACATTTAGTATTAAAAAATATATTGGGTGGGGACTGTTTTTAGCCATTGCCATAAAAATATTATTTGGCATCTTATAAACTATGGAAAATTGCTGGTTTTGTAGTTGGAAAAAAAAAAGTTAAGCGTAAAGCCTTTCCAAGGCCAAATAGCAATTCAAAGGTTGAGCCCCAATTCCAATTTCTATACCACACTTAATATATATATCATGAGATATAATTCTCTAGATACTGAGCACATCAAGTAAACATCAAAATGTACTAGCAGATAGCTTAAGCTTTAAAATATAAAACAGATGCTGAAAAATAAAGCACTGATAAATCATGGCTCTCTTTGGAAAAAGGAAGAAAAAGCACAGTAAAACTAATGGTGTGTTGTATAGTATTAACTGTGATTTCCTTTTTGATTAACTGCTACAGAAGCAGTAACTGATGTGGAAGCATAACATAAGCAAGATGACTATAAACAGACTTTATATTACAAAATTTATCAATTACTCAATGCTATTAGGCTTGGAAAGTCTATCATAGGTGATAAAAAAAGAATTCAAGGAATCTCAAAGGACATTTTAAAGTTAGGCTTTTCCTTCTTTTACTTTACACATATTTTTTGTACCTTTTCCACATATTCATTTGCTAAAACACAAGGGTAAAAAATACAAATTTGGAAGAAATATCACTTTGGAACAGTGTATATATAAGCACACACAAAGCCAAAGAGACTGAAGAATATAGGAAAGGCAAGAAATCAATATGAGGCTATTATCCTCTCTAATGCTAAGTCACTGAGTAACTAAAGAAAACTTTCTTTCAATTTACTTAATGGAAACATCCAGAGAGTAACTGACTCAACCTTTGAAATATTTACCTGTTAATTTTATGAGGTAAGGGAATAAAAGCTGCCATAGATATAAAATAATTACATGCCCTCATTAATGAAACAGTCCACATTAAATCACAGCAAGCAACAATCAACAAACAAAAATGCTATAGTTTAGATTCAGGCACATCTACTGTTTGTTCTGCTACTAACTCCAAATATCCTTGAGTAAGTTACTAAATTGTCAGGCCTTAGTTTCCAAACTTGTAAAATAGTAGGTTACAGTAGACTTTATTTTTAAACATGTGACTCTACACTTTATATCAAAGATTAAACTTAAAAACGTACTAAATCTTAAGTATTTAAATAAAAAGGCAAATGTTAATTTGGTAAGATAAATCAAGAGTTGTTTTTTCCCAATGCATGCTAGATCTTAAAGAAAAAGTTCACGGTTGTTATTGTTCTATTCCAATTTAGTGAATGGGACTTCAAAATAGAAATTCAGGTTTGTCAAGTACACCTATGATTGCTTACCCCAAAATGTGAGGTTTGGGAACATTTTTTGATATTGTGGTAGAAGAGTGGTAATCATATGCTCCTAGAAACTAAAGCCATCATGCTGCTTTGACAAATGATTCAGGCTGGTATTTTCCTGAAAGCTAATTTACAGAGCATTATGGTTTTGAATCTATCAAAGTTCAACAAACACATGCATTCAAAGTCATGAATATTTGTAAAATAATCCCTGTGTTTTACAGATTAATCTACTTTGATTAGGAAGGGGGAGCTGTTTTTCAAGAAAATTAACCTGTTTTCATTTACATTTTTAATCTTATTTCCATGTTAAAATTATTCATTTACTATTATTTCACCAAATACAAATACAGCACTAAAAAAAAGCCTATACAATCACATCAGCCTTGCTATTATCACATTAAAACTCAGCAGTTTCCACAAATGTCTCCAAATTAATTTTGACTTTTAAACCTAGTATTACTTGTTACCCTAATTTATACCTGCTTTTCCCATTATTCTAGTCAAATGATTATCCCTTAAATAAATGTAGCCTTTTAATTTTTGTTTTTCCTGTTATGAGGTCCTTCTTCTTTTATGAAAGAAATTTATTCTACATCTGCCAAGCATCCTTTCTCTTTTGCTTCAAAGACCTATATGAAGAAACTTTCTCATGCATTATGAAGCTTCATCTGTCTCAGGAGCATTTTACTGGAGAAAAACAAGCAATATGAAATGAAACTTCCCTCTAGATTATTAAAATAAATATGTTTTAACTTAGAGATTTTCTTTCTGTATTCTAAAGTCAAGTAAAAGCATATGCAAGTTTATTACTAGATGAACTCTAAGAATTATAACTTTATTTCTCCTATGTCTGAACTTTTCATCTCTTCATATTTCTGTGTTGCATTCAGAGATAATCTACAACTTAAATAATTTTGCAGCAAATTAATTTGCTCTCTACCCCATATCACACTGTTCTGTTACGCAGGAATTATACTTAGTATTTTACCTATGGCAAAACTCTCATTGGTATTTTATGTAATTCTTGAGAATGGTTAGATGATTGTGCTTAATATGCCACCTTGAACCAATCACAATAATCTCAATAATAATGGCCATTTAATGTAAAGCCTAGTGAGTCACACACAGGATTGATTTTAAATTTAAACATTATAAATATCACTTTGAGAACAGTAATTCCCAAACTATGTTAAATAATGACTAGCAAATACTTACCAGGAAAAGTATCAAAAGTAATTCTGTCTCCGGGAACAGACCCAGTAGGAGGTGCCAAGATTTCAACTTTCTCTGGTGAACTAGCACACATGACCATTGCTTGAGACAGTATTCCCCTCATCTTTGCAGGTTTTAGGTTACATAGTAAAACCACCATCCGATTTTGCATCTGTGTGAAACACAAATAGGTGAATAAGACGTACAGAATTTGGAATGACCACATGTAGAATATATTAAGATATATGGAAAAACATCAAACAAAGAGGAAATAAAAGTCACTCGTATACAGACATAATCTAAGTTGTACAAATTACCTGTTCAAGAGGAACATGGTTCACCAGTCCACTGACAACTGTTCTTGGGGCTGTTTCTCCAACATCTACTTCTTCTACATACAAAGAATCTGCATCAGGATGTTTTTTGGCAGTGATGATACAACCAATTCGAAGATCCAGACGGGAAACATCTACTGGCTTAGAGTCAGCACTTCCTGCTATAGCTTGCTGTTTCTTCTCCTTTTTCTCTCCTAAAAAATATTCACGGCAGAGTGAATATCAGAAGAAGAACAAAAATGCACTATGAAAAACTCCATACTGATGAGCTTAAAAAAAAGTTTTAAGTGTTTATCTCCTACATTCATTTAAATAAAGAATTATGCAAGTCATAGCATCTTGAACCCTACTTTACCTATTTCTATGTTAAATAACTGCCTATACCTCTAGTTAAAGACAGAGTAGAAGTTGGTAAACTATGGCTCAAGGGCCAAATCCAGCACACTGTTTCTGTCAGTTTTATTAGAACACAGCCATGTTTGTTCATTTATATATTGTCTATGAATGCTTTTGCACTACAGCAGAGTTAAATAGTCGTAACAAAGCCTTTATGGCCTAGAAAGCTTAACATTTGACTAAATGTCTCTTTATAGAGAAAGTAAACAGAGCTGTAGAAAATCATTTAAAATTTTTACTATGATTCTTCAGAAAGTGAAAAAAAATCCTCTATTTAGAAAGAACACAATCTATAGCCAACGGATAGAATGAATTACAATCAAATATAATTTCACTAATAAAATGCTTCTTCTCTCATCAATTAAGCACACCACTAAGTATGCAATGACTTTCTCCATTTCTTGTATTTCACTGAAGACATACTAGAGTTCTACATTTATGCACAGTAACTATTTGAACAGGAGGAACTATTTTGAATATACTTTAAAATTTTTTATTTATATGCCAATAATGTAACTCTCATTAACATAAGATTACTGTAGCCTCAGAGTCAAAATGTAACCTGTAAAGAGTTCCTATTTACTTCCCTGGAAAAAAAAGTGTAGAACAAAATAAAAAGTTATTTACCTTCAAATCTGCAGGGTATAGACAAGCATTCTCTCTCAACTGTACCTCTGCTTAAATGCTGAACTAAATTTATTGAGGTTTAAGGCAATAGAAATACTGAGATGAGTAGCCCACGCTATCAAGGCACCGAAAATCTCTTTTAAAGAAGACAGACAGATGTATTCATGAATAGATAAATGTTACATACACAAAAGAAATACAGATGGAGAGAAGAATAATTCTGCCTGGTATAGGAAAAGTCAATTTTGTATACCGTAAATGACATTTACAATTTATACAAAAATATTTACAAAAGAGGAGGTAAAGCTAGTTCAAAATAATGGAAAATGTTTAATCTCAGTAAATCATTAAAAAGATAATTTTCCATGTAATATGTTAGCAAATAATTTTTTTTTTAATATTTATTTATTGTTTTTGAGAGAGAGAGAGAGAGAGAGAGATACAATCAGAGACAGAGAGAAGGGAGAGGGCCCAGAACAGTCTCCATAGTTGCACATCATTGGTTTTTCCACATAGTTTCATTGCACAGGTGGGCGGGGCTGCACAGGGCAGGAACTGGGCCGGGGTCTGGCCCCGGTGAGAACTGAACTGGGGGCGCTCCCCAATTCAGCATATGGGTCCGCACGGGCCGGGGCCGGGATTTGATCCTCAGTCCCCAGGGCTGCAAAGTGAGCGCCTAACCCACTGAGCCATCCCGGCTTTCCCTGCAAATAATTTTTTAATAGTAAAACCCCATGTCATAGAAAATATACTAAATTACTACTAGGAAACATACCAAAAATCTTAATAGCAGTTACCTTTGAGTGATAAACTATATACTTACTTAAAATACGGCAATATTTTAATAATAGTATATATACATCCACATTTATTTTTTTAATTCAATCTATTTCCTAGGCATTTGAAATACCTTTATCAGAAACTCACATTCCACAGATGATCACAAATATTAAAATCTATACCAAGAACT
This sequence comes from Craseonycteris thonglongyai, assembly GCA_004027555.1. Lineage (NCBI taxonomy): Eukaryota > Metazoa > Chordata > Mammalia > Chiroptera > Craseonycteridae > Craseonycteris > Craseonycteris thonglongyai. Next base: position 47,196 of record PVKE010001341.1, read on the forward strand.
TTGTTAGTCATCATAAGGGATTTTAGAAATATTTCACTGACAAATAAGTGATGCTTATATGAGTATGTGGCAGTCTAAAGATTGTACGGGTACCACAGTCCTTACATCAGCAAAATCCTGAAATCTGACAATGATAACAACCAAACACCTATGGAACAGCTCTCTATTTCAGCAGTCTTCAACATGATAGCTGCCAACCACAGAAAGCTACTTGCACTTAAATTTAAAATACCTAAAGATTCAGCCCACACATCAAAAACTAGGTGTGATTTTCGGATACTGCATTGGATAATGCAGCTGTACAGCATTTCCATCATCATGGAAAGTTCCCTTGGACAGGGACTTTGCTCTTTCATTTGACTAGAAAGTTGACTGACCCTGTAGTCACAATGACAAAGCATCTACTTTGAATATGGACTATACCAAACTTAAAACAGGCTGTATAACTAAAGGGTGTCCCAAAATTCACGCAAGATTTGAATTTTGCGTCATTTGTGCAGTGAAGTGTTGCCAACGAAAAAAAAAGACAGCGTGACAGCTGACAGTTCAGGGTTATTAAAAATGAAGCACGACACGAAAGAACAATGTGTTTTCATTGTTGAGCAATGAAAATTTACAATTTTTAATTATAAACGTGTGTTTTCTATCAAAATTACTTCCTGTGTGAATTTTGGGACACCCTTTATTTTGTGGCTACTTGTTAATAAATTTTACAAACTGGAACAATTAGTCTGACTTGTTTTCATTGTAACCACTTAGTGATGAAGTTACACAGGAGATATTTAGCTCCTACCCACTTCTAACTAGTAGAGGCCACAGATGTTTAACAAAAGGAGCTAACAAGTGTTAGATGCTATATTAGCTTAGGTTAGTTCACAAATCCCTCAACCATTTTATATTTTCCAAAAAATTTAAATGAGTGCAAGTATGAGAGGTACATATAATGAATTATAAAAGTACTTTTTAAGATATACCTGGAAAAACAAAGTCTAGAGTGAAATAGAATAAAGAAAGGAATTAAATTTATGATTAGAAAAATAGCTTAAGCAACAAGGTAAGGATAAACTAGAAAGGGTGAGGTTTTAACATTAATTCAGGCGAAGAGTTCATGAGAACTTGAACTAAGGTAGCACCTAACAAAATGGAGGGACAAAGCTGGGTTCTAGATATGTTTCAGTGATAGGAATTAGAGGTTTTAGTGGCCAATTAGATATGAAAATTGAGGGAGTGAGACAGATTAAGGTTGACTGTAAAGATTTCTAGTCTGGTTTCCTAAGTTGATCGTGATATACTTTCTACCTCACTTCTCATAGGTTCCTAAAACCTCAACACCCTTGCGCCTTAAGCTATTCTGCTTTGACTGGAATATCCTTTTCCTATCTTCACAATTGGCTCTAAAGTAACTTCTACTTGTGACTTCTCTGAAACCATCCCCCAAACACACACCATAGTTAGTCAGACCAAACTACATATGGGCCTCTATACTTAATCTCTATTTCCTATGTTTTTAGTTACGCAGGTCTTTTTACCTCAAATTCCACATACCCATCCGTGGACCTGGTAAACCTTCACACATTCTTTAGGGATCAGCTTCTATGTCCCAATATCATATTGTTCCTAACTATATTCTAGTACATATAAGTTTGAACTCCTCTTGACATCAACTTTGTGACATTATCAAAAATGCTGAGATCTGATAAACCAGTCAAGAGCCAAATAACCTCAAAGTAAAATACCTTTCTTTTCAGTTTTCTCTTTCATCTTCTTTTCTTCCCCTCCTCCTCCTTTTATCTGTTCTTTGGCACAAGAAGATATGGTTGTTAATGGTACAGACTGTATCACATTTTCAGAAACCGTAGTATCAGCTTGCTGTGGAGTACCAGATGGAAATGGTATTTGTTTCACTGATACAAAAGACAAAATAGATAATGTCATTTATATTTAACCAACAAACAAGATGAAAACCATGAAACTGAGTCACAAATATGAACTGTTCTTAGAAGAGAAGTCCATGGTATATTACCAAGTATCTACTATCTGGAACTAAAAAGGTTGCCCAAGAAATTAAGTATATTTTAACTATAATAAAAGAATAAATGCATGATATTCATTTAATCACTAATGACTAAACAGAAAATTACCGACAATAATTACCTAATATTTATTATGGACTTACTATGTCCTAGACACTTTTCAAAATGCTTTCTATTTATTAACTCATGTAGTGCTCAAAAATACCCTGAGCGGGTAAGTTCTATTCAGATCCCCACTTACAGATGATCAACCTTAACCACACAGAACTTAAAAAATTGGCCCAATACACACATAATGAGTAGGGAAATAAGAATTTATACTCAGGCAGTCTGTCTCCAGAGACTCTACTGTCACAGTTTGGCAAAGTGGCAAGTCTTTCACACAGGTTTTCTTTTATATTAAACAATCAACTAGAAAGAAGTTTTACTAATAGCCATTTCTTTATCAAAATTAATTAAAAGATAGCGTTACCTGCCCATAACTCTATTTAAAAAACAACTTTTTAAAGAAGCAAAGAAAATTCCTTCAGTGGTATTAAAAACCATTCTCATGATCTAGGGAACATGGTAAAATGTAATCTTGTGATGAATTTTGATATGGCTTAAATACTGGACAAAATTCAGACCACTTTTCTGAGGTATTTTAGAATTCCCATGGAGGCTGTTGCTTTTATTTAGTAATGTGAAGCTCCACCTATCACTGTTTTATGTTTTTACCATTAGACAGAACACTTTAATTCAAACAGCTGATTTGTTTTAGCATTTCAATGAGATCACAGTTATAAAGTCTAATGTTTCAGGGCAATCTTCTAGAACTGGGAAAAATGAAAAGCTGTTTAATACTGCTAATATTTTAACTGCTTATTTAATTCCGCGCCTGCGTTCCAAGTCCCCGAATCTCAGAAAACATCTAACCACAAATTTTTCACTGACACATGATATTCTCTCTACTTGATAGTTTTGAGAGTATATATTGATCTTTCCTTATTTTTATTTAGCTCACTAAATGTAAAGTTCATACTATAGCATTCAAAATAATTCACTGAAACAATCATTTTCAAAAGGAAGTATTCTTTGGCCTCTTTAACTCACCTAGGAAGAATTTTCTACAATAGAATCAAATGCTTTCCTGTGTGATACTTTGAAGTTGTAGTAGAACTAGTATTACTGTTTCATAATAATGTAAAATTATTTAATGCTTTAAAATAATTTAAAAAATTTTTAAATTTTACTTACAACATAATAATGGAAATGATGATTAACGACTGAGTGGGATAATTTTAAAAATGTACAGTTTCATGCAAATTACTTTAAATTTCTAAACTTCAATTTTCACATATAAAACAAGGCTATTTGTGTACACACAATTTTAAGGATAAAGTATACAATGTATGTAAAACACCTGACACACAGTGCCTGTCATATAGTAAAACTTAACAAATGCTAACTAAATATTATTATGGCTTATTTTCAGTAACTATTCAATAGGGAACAGTGATGATCAAGTTGTGGTACAGAAATTCAAAGCATAGGTTTTGGAACTCCAGTTTTGCCACTTTTTGCATAACCTCATGCAAGATCATTTGCCTTTTATGTCTCCATTTTCTCTTCAGTAAAGGAGAGGAAATGCCCAAAAAGGGTTGCTATGAGGGTAAGATGAGAAACCAAGGATGACACCTAACTTAATAAACAATAAATGATATAATTATCATATATGAAAACAACCTAGCATTTCTACATTTAATCACCTCCATTTTTAATTTCTGCTTGAATTAGCTCTTGCTTCAATTCTTCAATTTCTTTCTTCAGTTTATTATTTTCAACTCGAAGTTTCTTCTCTTCTCTCAAAGTTGCCTGCAAAACTAGAAAATCAAGAAAATCCAGTTAAGCATAGCTGTTTTCTAAATGGTTTCTTGGGAAAGCCAGGATGGCTCAGCGGGTTAAGAGCTCGCTTTGAAGCCCCGAGGACTGAGGATTGAATCCTGGCCCCGGCCCATGCGGACCCATGTGCTGAACTGGGGAGTTCCCCCAGTTCAGTTCTCTCTCTGTCTCTGTAGCTCTCTCTCTCTCTCTTTCTGTCAAAAACAATTAAAAAAAAAAAGAGACTTTTAAAAGGTTTCTTATGAATGCTTCTAGAAAAGAGAGCACAGCCAATATATGAAAACTGCAAGAGAAACAAGTATTAGATATTTTATTTATTTTTTTTAAAAGTCTGTGATCTAATGATGTCAAACAATAAATATTCTCATTTTTACTCATTACCTTGTAACATTCGCTGAATAATCTTTTATTCCTAATGTCTCTGAAGTTAAGCTGGTCAAATACTCAATGAATGAAATGACTTCAGGTATTTGCTCAAAATATATTATAATATGTGTGTTAAAGGTGAGTGCAATAGGGTATACAAATATAAAAGAAAAAACAAGTGATTCTCAGTGGGCTTGGTACTGCTTGTAGGTGGGTTTTTGAAAATCTGAGGGAATATGTTTGTTTTCATAAATAATAGGAGTCATCACTGGCATTTACTGAGCAGGAGCTGGGATGCCAGATGTTCTCCAATACTGTAGATTTCCTGCAAAATGAAGAGCTGCCTCACATTCCACAGAATTTTCCAGTGTCCTATTATATATTTGTTAGCTTAAAATACTATTGAGTCTAGATCCTTTTTATATATATACATAAACACTGTGTAATCCTAAACATACAGTCGTTCCTGAGTCTTTACTTACCAAAATACACATTTTTATTATTACTGTTTATAAATTATCTCTTTAATTTTCCTCTATATTACATATAGGGTTAATGTATGTTTTGAAATTATGAGTATATGTAGGTTATTCTAAGAAATATTTTCTTTAAAAGAGATTTAAAAAATATGTATTGTAAAATTGGAGCAACAGGACTTAGAACCACCAAGATAGATGGACAAAAAAATAATAACGATAAAACTGAAGAATACACACAACAAATGCAGAAAGGTTCATTTATCTTTTAATTAGCAATATTTAAATGTAAGGCAAGATACTAGGTGGCCATCCATGAGAAAAAATTTCAGTTTACAACATACATTATATCACACACAAGCACTGATCATCTCTAGTCTCTTCATCCCTCTAATAAGAAGAAATATTTAAAATTAAAAAATTTTACATACCCTTTAAAATTTTTAGAAAATATACGAAAATGTTATAAAACATTGTTAAAAGAAATAACTAAAATGGTATTATAAAATTAAAAAGAAAGAAATTGATAAAGAAAAAATTTTTGCTTATAAAATTGTAGGATTCTATAAGTCACAGCTCTATGGACAGAGAAAAGTATTTTTATTAGCTATTAGAAAAGATCGTGGAATTTTCATTATGATATTAACATTAGCTATTGAGAAATAAAATATACTTGAAACAAAAGTCAACCAAAATCCTAAAAGAAGAATTCAGATCTGATATTTTTATACATATGATCGTAGCAATTTATATTTAAAACTTAAGTATTGGGAAAAATTTAAAAATCATTGCAGAAAATACCTTAATAAAGAGTAATATGAAAGTACATATTCTCTTCTATATAAGGTTAGAGGAGATATTTCAGTCCATTGTTGATCTGACACAAGTTTCTTTACTTTTAATCTCTAATAGTATACCAACTTATTTTAAACATTAATTTTCCTTCAGTGTTTTGAAATACATTGTTTTTCTACAATTCATCTCATAACATTCAGTATATACACCATTCTAATTTATCTTAATCTCAGACCATCATTTTACTCAAAATTAAAATATTAAGGGAATCAGGGAAGCTGGGATGGCTCAGTGGGTTAAGTGCACACTTTGCAGTCCTGGGGACTAAGGCTCAAATCCTGGCCCAGGCCTGTGTGGACCCATGTGCTGAACTGGAGTGTGCTTTTCATGTGGGAGACCCCCAGATCCCTTCTTGCCCCCCAGTTAGGCCCCTGGATGGCACCTGGCTCAAGGGGGCATGCCTCCCATTCAGGAGAGCCCCAGCCCAGTTCCCACCCTGCGGGGCCCCCCCGCCTACCAGTGTGGAATGAAACCATGTCGAAAACTGATGATGTACAACCATGGAGACTACTCTGGGCCCTCCCTGTTCTCTCTGTCTCTGTCAAAAACAATAAAATATATCTTTAAATATATATATATATATATATATATATATATATATTTATATATATATATATATATATATTTATATATATATATATATATATTTTTTTTTTTAAAGGAATCTACAAGTTATTAAGATGATGAAGTAATAATTTACAGTAAACACATTTTCTGGTCTGTCAATGTATAAATTCATTTTAAGTATCTGTTTAGAAAATTTTAAATTTTCTTACTTGCTTTTTCCTTAAGAAGAGCAACTTGCTGCTTAAGATATTCAATAATTTGATCTGCCTCTGCACCCTTCTGTTCCAGTCTCTTCAGAACAGCTTCATTGTTTGCCATTTTTGCCAAAAAACGGCAGAAAATCCTAAGTGAAAAAATAAAAGTGATACGTTTATTGTAGAATAAAATTTATTGTACCAGACACTGTGACTGTCTGAAAAGAAAAACATTTTCTACTATAACAGATCAGTATGTTAGAAAAACTACTTTTCCTACAAACTAAACCAAAGATAAAAATGTAAATAAACTATTTCCTGAATCTGAAAAGAGGAAATCAATTTTTTTCCTAAATGCAGAATATTTATACATATTTTAGGGTAGAAAGTTAAAAAATAAAAAAACTTTAAAATACTGCAGAATATTATGACACAAGATGGGAATACTAAGAGAAAAGAATAACCTTAACTTAACTAAGCTAAACCTGAGTACCACACCTGTGTTCCAAAGTAATTGCTGAGTTCCTTCTTTATACGCTATGTTCGTATGTTAGATAGTTCTACTATTTAATTATGAACAATGTTAAGAGGGAACATATGATTATGAAGGACAAATAATAAAAGAAAAAGATCAACAACTAGGAATACCTTAATACATGCCTACCCAGAAGTAATTCATTAGAAACCATTCTGTCACGTGCAGAAAAATGCATTTAAGCAAACATTCAGAGATTAATTCATCATGTTAAAGTTTAAACTGTCAAATATTGCACATTAACAAAAGACAGGGTTAATCATGAACAATACTACAAATTGCTCTTTTGCACCTGACTATACAATTCAAAGTATAACAATTTATAATTCAATTTATAATCCAAGTATAAAAGTGACACAAACATTGCTGAAATAATTATTTTAAACAAATGATGTGTATTCAATATATGCTAAAATTTTTTATTTAAAAATTGGCTAATAGTAGATGAATACAAAATTGTTTTAACATTTCATAATATGCAATATCCATCCGATATAAAGAACATTCTGAAATGTTTACCTGTTTTTATTAAAAAAAACAAAAAACAAAAAACCAACCCTCAAAAATCTTTATGCAAAAGTTGACAATTTATAATACAGAAGGAATAAAAAGCCCTATCAAATAATGTTGCTAGTAAATAAAGAAAATATAAATGGCGGTTAACTTGGAAAAGACACAGAAAACTTCTCATTTTATTATAATACAGAGGAAGTTAAAAAAATTGAAAATAAAGATAGCACCTTTAAATTCTACCAATTTTTAACAAAATAAATACAGAATACTGTTGTTCCTCAATGCTTGCAAAGCAAGAATTTTAGAGAATACAAATTGACATGTGAAAAAAATTAAAGTAAAAAAGATATGTTCTGAACTTTTAGTATACAAGCTACAACATTCTTCTATTTTAACGTCTTCCTATTTTAGTCTACAATAAGCTCTGATCAAATATATTCAATAGGTAAAATATAATTATCACACACAAGTAAAATAATGAGGATTTAATTTGGCAGAATTTGTAACTTTTACTTACCTGGTAAAAGAAAATTTTTTGATGAGTAGTACGAAGATGAATGTAAAGTTAATGATATACTTTAGGAAAAAACCTAGTAAGCTAGTACCTTAACCAATCAGAAATAAATACAATAAAGTGTAAAGTAGTTTTCAAGAATTTGACAACAGTTTGAAAGAGTCCACCATCAAAGTTGCTAGCTGATAAAACAATGCATGTAACTCATGCCCTGACTCACATAAAAACTCTCAAAACTAAAATTAACAATAATTTGCAAAAGAGATAAATCCTAGACTAAAAGAAAAAAATACATATAATTTTACTGAATTGATGAATCAATTAGGTACCTGCAAAATAGTTACAGAAGTTAAATAAAATATAATTTTTGTAATGTGTACTGAAGCACGGACATAAGTTTTAAAAGAATGCCATGTTTCAAAATACAGAAACAATAATAAGCTGAATATACTAAACACACAAATATGAGTACATCAAGTAAGAGGAAACAATGTGATAAAGGGAAGTGGTAAAATGTTGAACACTTATAAAATTTATAAATCAGATATCAGAAAAATCCTCTAAACCAGTTTTCTGAAGGTGTTAATTTAAAGAGATTCAGAAATATAAAATTAAAAGACCTGCCATCCATCTTTTGTAAAACCAAAGTATTATTATCACAAACTGAAAACACAAAAAGGATAACTGCTAGTTAAGACTAGGTAATAATTCCAGTTTAGCAGAAGACCAGGTAATAAATATAGCTTGAACATCTTTATAAGTAAACTACAAAAAATTATTTTTCAATAGATGTTCAATAAAAAACATATCTTACACACATATAAAAGGAAATAATAGGTTACTGAACATTAAGTCAAATGTACATACAAAAAAGCATGTAAATAAATCACCCAACTTTCAAATAATTCTTATGCTTTGACTTTAAATACTGCAGGACACAAATGTGTATATTTTAATTTTATTTAATTATAATTATAATGCATATTGTAAAGTAAATGTAATTTATACACTTGGCTAAAAGTTTGCAAATACTTGCTTAGATTGAAGCAGTTTTAAGTTGCAAACTGGCTAATAAAACCAGGACTGAGAAATGTATATTACTAGAAATAGTCAGTAAAAACAAATTTATTTTTAACCAAATAATTAGATAAAACATGAGAAATAAAGGAAAAAAAGATAACATGTTAACAGAAGTTTTAAAATCCTGAGAACAGAAAGATGAGTTACCATACTCAACCATTCATCTATAAAATAATTATGGATAATATTAGAAGCCATTTCAAATTTCCTAATAGGTAATATTAACACCCACTAATTAATTATCTTTATCTGTCAGGTTCTTTTCTAAGCACTTCACAGTATTACTTGTTTAATCATCACACCACCATGAGGTACATACATACTATTATCACTTCCTCTCTTTGCTTGGAATATTAAGAACTTATTATCAAGTAATTAAAGTAATTTAATAAAAAGAACATGGACTTGGAATCACAGACCTTGGATCAACTCCTTTGCTTCTCTGCAACTTAACAGCTGTGTGAATGAACTTCAACAACTTCCTGAACCTCTCTGAGACTGTTTTCTCATTTGTAAAAATGAAGATGATTTAATATATCTCATAGTGTTGACATTGGGGAAAATGAGATACCATGAGTAATACTTAAGATTTTTGGCATATACAACCCCCAACTTCAAAAAGCTCACAGTATAGTCAGTTACCTATGTCATGATAATTTCTAAATCACTAAGTATGATTTTTTTGTTTTCTTAAGGGTTAAAAACATAAATAATTACAAATTGTATAGATTGACATTACAAATGTACTTAGTTTGGCTAACATGCACATTCATTTCTTTGTGGGTGGCATATAGTCCACGGGGGTAATAAATATTAATATATTTACATCAACTCTAAATGTTTATAACACATAAAATATAGCTAAAGAACTCCTGTCCTTAGGAATACAATTAAACAACAGCTAACTGAAATCTTTGCACACTTTTCCCTACAAATAGATACTGTCATCATAACTGTGGAAACTCTATAAAGATAATAGATACGAGATTATTTTAAACAAATGGTATACAAAGAAGGAACACTCAAAGGCATGTAGCATATTTCAGTTTGAATGCCTTGTGAAAGTCTTCTAAGGACTGGAGTTAACAGTTCTCAGATCTAGCTTAGAAGGCACAGAAATCCAGGATAAATCATGCATATCGATTTGCCAAAGGCACACAACTGGCCAAGAATACCAACAGACAAATTGTTTTATGAGAATGATGTAAATTGTTTTGGTTTAAGGAAAAAAAATAATCACAATTCTTTCTGCTCAATTTTGCTGTGAACCTAAAATGTCTCTTAAAAATAAAGTCTATTTATATTTAAGCCTCATTCAAAGAGGAAAGTAAGTATCTTTTCTTAGGACAGTCATTTCTTTGGAAATAATCAATTTTTCACGGCAAAATATATATACCTTAGGAATGATAATAAAACACACTAGCTACCAAATAGTGTCTACTTTTTCTGTACTTCTAGATAACTGATTATGTTGGCAATCTTATTCATGATGTCAATTTAAAAATAATTCATATGATAATAATTCTTATATAGTTTCTAGTCAGGTCTGTGTTGACAAAATTTTTCTCAAATGCTAAGAGCTACGTATTGTTGTTTTTAGAATTAGAAGTTCTGGAAACAGGTTTCCTATTACTTGCTAATTAACTGTCATTTAGGTTTTTCAAAAATATAAGTAGGATGCTTAAGTTCATATCAGTGTTTTCTAATAATACGAAGATAACGATCACTAGCAGTGGCAGAAGAGTATAGTTTTTTGTTTTAAGTATTCATAGCTAACAAATCTTGGTCGCATAACATACTTACCTGGCTGTGTGAAGTCTTGGCAAAGTTACTTAATTTCTCTATGCATCATTTTCTTAATTTATAAAATGAGGATACTTATCTGATTTCACCTTCTACTTTCTTGGCATTTCCTTTTAGGGCTCATTTTTTTCTTGACTTATACTTCCTGTTGATGTTATTCAGGGTTTGTTACTGATCTTTAGTTTCTTCTAGAAATTACAACTGTCACCACAGATCAGGGAAGACGCTGTGTTCCAGGGTGAAGTGTTGTAAATGAATGCAAATATTTTTAAGCAAGGCAAAAGCCTCCCCCACTCCCTGCAGTCCACCACTTACGTTACCTGCCAAGTCCCTACACAGGCACTACTCACTAAAGGATCTACCGTACGTAATTGTTTATAACTGTGCCAACTTAGAATCAGATCTCCAGAGGGGAATTCCCTTTCTCAGTCTATGTCATGACCCTGCAGTAGGTTAGTATTCACTACAGGGAGCATTCACAATCTTGCAAGACTACATATTTTGTGGTGTGTGCTATCTACTGAGTATTAAAAACAAAACAAAAAACATGGCCCCAACACACCACAAGACATTCGCCTTTAAACTCCTCACTTACCAACCAATTCACTTACTGTCCTAGTCTTAGGAACAAAACTCAGTCCTTAAGTGTGGAGTACCTGTAAGTAAAGTTCATGACCTCAATTTTACACACAGTCCCTAATTTTGAGCCATCTGTTGAGGTCTCAGTAAATAGCATATTTAAACATGTTCTTACTAAGCTATCAGACACATGGGGAAACACAGTAACTGTAAAACTTTTTTTTTAATGAGGTTATGTTTAAGGTAACTGTGCTAGTTCAACAACACTGCTTAAAACTCAAACAAATCTTTTACCGTCAACCCAGTTCTCATTCCACTATTTTGTGCTAATAGCTCCATCATGATTTTCAATTTTACATTGGGTATTCACTGAATTTCAAAACTTGAAAAGTTTCCTTAGTCTTGTCAAAGCTTTTAATATGCTAATACGCATAGGGTTTCTAATATGCACAAATGATAATGTTAATAATAGGTAACATTTGTAGATCATTTACTATGAGCTGGTTAAATGTTTTAAATAAATCACCTATAAATACTGTAAGTATCTCCATTATACAGAGTTGGAAACTTGAATTAAAATTCATTTGTACCAGTTCATGTCACTAGTTAATGAGAATTGAAACTTAGGTCTGTCTGATTCTGGAGTTACCTCTTTTAATGCTCAAGCTATAATTTTTATAAAAGATATAATTATGAAGCATTGCCAATGTATTTAACCATGGAACCCTAACCAAAGAATATTAATATTTATTGGAACTAGTATTCTCTAAAACAGTTTGGGAATGCTGGCTTAGTCTGTAGTAATATATAAAAGATTATGAGGTTAAAATAGAGACCATACTTAACTGCATGGGAAGTAATTACAAATATAAATTACTTAGAAGAAAAAAGAAAATAGTACATGAGTATGTTAACTATACTTGAATAGTGAAGGGTCAAGACATGTTTTTCCTTTACTAAATTAATAAAATAAATGTATTTTCATGACAAAGTCTTCAAAAATATTTTTGAAAAATATTATCTAAATTATTCTGTCCCTTCACATTTTGTTCTTCTCAACAGTTACAACTGTATCTCATCAAAACTAAAATGCCACTGTAAGATGACTCTAATCATAAAAAATTTTGGAAAAAATGAAGCTGATTTTAACAAATACATGAATTTAAAGTACACCTTAATCAATATAAAAGATTATTTCTGAAATTTCTATCATTTCTAAATGGCTTCCTTTTACCTCAGCAATTTCCTCAGTAGTCTTCCCACTTGAACTCTAAATTGCCAGTAATTTCTTTTAGAACTAGATTAAAACTCCTGCTGGGATTTAAGATGCATCAACAGTCATAATTTTAAAAGGTAAATAATAAAATTAAGTATTCTGAGAACAATGCTCCCCAGAGATACTTACAATATGTAAGAGAGACAACTAGCAGTAATACTGGGGGTCTTTTAGCAATCTCTGCAAAAATAAAGACGTAAAAGTATGCTTTTTGTTAAAGTTATTATTTATTTAGGATTTATTTATTTATATGTTTTAGTATGTGGTCAGAAAATGAATTCAAGTTCTAGCTTTACTACTTATTAGCTGTATGACTTTTTAAAAACTTTTTATTTTTGAGCTGTAAATTGACATATAATGGTAGTTTCAGATGACATATAATACTATATTAGTTTCATGATTCAATATCTGTAAACAGTACATTGGTATATTATAAAATGATCACAACAAAAGTCCAGTTAACATCTTTCACCATACAGTTATAAATTTTTTTTTGTAATGTGAACCTTCAAGACCCTCTTGGCTACTTTCAAATATGCAATACAGTATTAATAACTATAGTTAACTACAATATTAACCATGCTCTACATCCCATAACTTAAACATTTTATAATTGGAAATCTGTATTTATTCTTGCTTTCCTTAACTCACTCAAGAGCTTTCTTCCCCTTCATAATGAGGACACTGGGAGTCCTGGAGGTTTTAAAAGGATGGCTATGATAGGACAGTCCATGAATTTCATATACTACTGCTATTAACAAAGAAAACCTTTCTGTCCAGTGAAATATGCATAAAATTTTAAGAGGGGTATATATTTAGGCCTCTCGTAGCCCCTTTGTCACACAAAAGGGTCATCTTTTACCTGGTTCAGACTTTCTTCAACAGAATTTAATTACCCTTTTGCAACCATAGGTACACTCACCATTATGTTTCTACCATTATTTTTATCTAAGAACACAGCTAATAATAGCCACTACTTTAATGAGTCAGGCACAGTACCATACATTGTCATTTAATCTTTACAACCCTGTGAGATAATATTTCCATTTTATAAACTCAGAAAAATTATATGACTTGTCTAAATTCATTCAAATATTAAACAGCAAAACCATAATTTTAACTCGTTTGCCACTCCAAAACTCACACTACAATTTATTTTTAAAGACTTTGCCAAACCCAAGAAAATTAATTCACTATTCACTAAAACTCTTACACATAAAAATTAAGAACACTAAGAACCTGACTAGCCATTTCTTACCACCCATGGGCAAGCCACCATTCTGTCTCCTCTGGATTACTGCAAAGCCTCCTCATTGGTCTTTCTCCCACCCTATTCTTTTCAGTCTATCTGGACAACTGCCCCAGAGAGCCTTTTACAAAGGAAGTCACATTATATCAATCCACTGCTCCAAACCCCGCAATAGCTGACGTGCCCTCAAGTTTCTTCATAACCTGCTGCTTTTTCTGATTTTGTCTCCAGCTTTAACCACTTCACTCAACTCTTGACTCACACGTTTCTTGCTGTTCATACTGTTCGACGGCACCTCCCCAAGACACCTGTACAGTTAGTTCTCAACTTCTGTCGGCACTCTACTCGAAAGTCATCTTTCCAGTGAGACCACACTAAAATTCTAACCTATATCCTCCTTCCCTGCTTTATTTTACTCTTCAACATTCACTACGACCTGAAATATGGTATTTCTTTATTAACTTGGTTTAGTGTTTTCGGCAATAAAATGTAAACTGCCAGGAGACAGGAATTGTGGTCTGTTTTGTTCATTGCTCTTTTCCCAATACCTGAAACAGTGCTGGGAACACAGTAGGCGATTAATAACTACTTGCAAAATGAATGAATTCTGTCACCCAATCCCCTTCACATACACACACACACACAGAGGCAAAAATGTTGCATATATCTTATCCAGTAGCAGCTTTTCCCTCGGCCCCGCATGCCATTTCTCAAACCAGGTTCCTTGAAAAGGTCCCAAGCTTTTCCCTACTTCCTTAAGCCCAGATTGGTGATGGTGTGAGCGGATTTCCCACTCGCACTCGCAACCAGGTCTCATCTTCCGAGAACAAGGAAGGGAAGGGGGACTCCTCCGATCACAATCAGACTACCCCGGGACCCTCCATGGACGTCACTCACATGAATTGGCGGACAAAGGTACCTGTACAGCCTCAGCCCCCAGCAGCTACAAACAAGCCTCCCACACACGACGGCAGTAAGAAAGGACCTCACAAAGGTGTCCGTAATGAACGCCTGAGCGTTCCACAGATTCAACTCCAATCTTTCCTGTGCGCAGCCACACCACGCCGCCCGTCTTCTATTTCTTCAGCCAATGACGCCGCCCCACCTACACTTCTCCCTCAGTCGCGACATTTTGTCGCCAGGTTGGGCAAGGGGCAAGACGCCGGACCTCGGGGTCTTTCTTCAATGTTGTGGCGCGGAGGCTGTGAAGTCAGAGGGAACGATCGGGCCGAGTGGAGGGTTACGGGGAGAAGGGGGTTCTGTTATAGGATCGGTCTCGGGTTCCTCGCAGTTGGGAACCTCGGCTGACTTAGCTTGCAGGCAAAGGGCAGTCTGCAGGGGCTGCTGCTTTTGTAGCGGCACCTGAAACGCAGGGTCTGGTGCAGTAAGTAGAAGCGGCAGCACCAGCCACAGCGACAGCCCTGGGGCCCTGTGTAGAAGCTCCATCCCCTTGTCTGTGTGTCTGCCTGCGTCCCCAGATTCTGAGGCAGGTATTGGGGCTTTCCTCCTGTATTTGTCGTAGTGGGTGGGGCTGGTGGGAAGTAAAGGAAAGACAGGTGCAGCAAGTGGCCCAGAGTGTCCGCAGTGAAAGGTGGCATGGCCTGTGGAGCTTCTACGTGCCCAGTACTGTCCCTAACCCTAGTTGCAGCCTGCCTTCTCTGAAGGTAATCGCTGCATCACTGCTTCAAAACAAGACTGAAAGGGGTTAGAGAATGTGGAATCGGCTCTCCATTACCACAGATGCGAACTCGTGCTTTGCTTTATTTCTGTTTTGCAAAGGCAGTCAGTTGTTGAGATGTAATTTCTTTGTGGGTTGGAAGAAAGTGAACAAGTGGAAGTTAGTTAAAAATTGTCACTAGCTGCCTTTTCAAGTTCCCGGTGTCCCTGTTTTTATTTGGGACAGAAAGAAACTTTTTGAGGGAAAGAGTATGTAATAAATAAACTACCTAGTTTTATCTGCCCGTTGAAGAAATGTGTAAACTGTTTTATTTATGATGAAATCAGCATCTTTTGCCCCTGGTCCACATTTTTACTCCCCCGCCCCATTTGAGTCATTTCAATTCCAAGTTCCTTGAGGGCACAGATTGTCTTGTTCACTTGTCATTAGCCCAGCCAGTGGAAAAACACCTGACTTAAAAATAGGATCTTCAAGATAATTTGTTGATGGGGAAGCCGGGATGGCTCAGTGAGTTGAGCGCTCACTTTGCAGCGCCGGGGACCGAGGATCGAATCCCGGCCCTGGCCCGTGTGGAACCATATGCTGAACTGGGAGCTCCCCCAGTTCAGTTCTCTCAATCTCTCAATCTCTTTCTGTGTCAAAAAAAGAAATAATAATAATAATAATAATTTGTTGAATGAATGACTTTTAAAACCTAATTGCTTATATTGTTCTTTTTCCTCAACTAATCTCTCACCTCAACTGTTTGTTTGTTTTTTTAACTAGCTTTTTTCCACTCACCAAGTAAGCAAACCTGTATGTGTGTGCTTTTTATAAGTGAGCCTTTTTGTGCATCTAATTGTATAAGGTGACCAGATTTTAACATTGGTAAAGCGGGACACCGTTGACGGGGGTGGGTGTGTGTGTGTGTGGGGGGGTGTTCTTAATTAAAAATTTGGTCTATCTCCCGCCGTTCCCTAGCTTGTCGTGCATTCTTTCCAAAAATTGGGACTTTTTTAAAACGCCGCGGGACGCGGGACAAATTGTTAAAAATCGAGACTGTCCCGCCAAAAGCGGGACGTCTGGTCACCCTAGTCTAATAGGTACTTGAAGCAGAACACTGATGTAATGTTTTATGCTAACTAGTGGTGTATCTGTATGAATTGTTTGCATTTGATTTATTTGGTTATTTGATTTTTACTTGTCTAAGAGGTGGAAGCATCTAATTGAAATCAATAGTATAGTTTAGAAGGATTGAATAATAAAATGCAGCACTTTACTGCCTCCCTCCCCTCAGTCCTGTTCTTCAAAGATAACCGCTTTTATCTAATTTTAGGTCTATATGTTGAATAATAAGTTAAACTGCTAATTCTTTTTTGAATTGACTTCTTAAGATAATCCACACCATCCACAACCTCTCCTCCACATTTTTGGATAGTTATCACAATTTTTAGTTTTCATATTGGTTAGTTTTATAATTTTAAATATTATATGTAAACTATTGTTTCACATCAACTTTAGAAAATGCATTTTGGCTCCTCATTTGGTAATATGAGCAGCCAAAATACCTTTTCCTTTACCACTGTAGAAATCAAATCCACTCCCACCTTCCCTTGGCTGGAGACCTTTACCTATACATTGTCATTTACTAGCATTTACATTATATTTCTTAACTACAATTGGTTGTTTTTTTTTTTTTTTTGCTTTGTTTGTGTGCTATAAAAACCAACAGAATGTAACCATATTATGGTTTTGCAAATGTTCTTTACTGTAGAGCCAAGAAGTATATACTGTGATACATTTCCTTCCCAATATTTTAATTTTATGACTCTTGTACTACACTAAGCACATTTGTAATATTACAAATATATATATACATATATGCCATCATTGAGTGTTCTTTATTTTTTAAACCATGTACTATTATGTAATTTTTAGCCCTCCTTGCTTTCACTTACTGCTTTCTGTTGGGTGAAGGGTACATGTGCTTTTTTTACCATGTCCTCTCATCATGTGCTTTCTTCACGACATCCTCTCATTTATATGAGAAACTTCATCTCATTTCTCTGTTTGAAGATGTTCTTCTTGTATCTCAATCACTTTCTATTTAATTTGAATAGATTACATTCTGGTACTTTTGGGTTATATTAATTGAATTCTTGGATAAGTTACATTATTTCTTAATCCAACATCTAATGTTTGTTTGTTTTTTTCTCCTCCGTTTTGGTAGAATACATCCTAAAGAAACTTATTAATAAAAGGTATGTGGAAGATAATTTTATTTTTTAATGTTTGCATGGCTGTCAATTATCATTTTGCTGTTATGACTGATAGTTTCTCTGGGTATAAAAATAAAATTATGTTTCTTCAAATCTTCCAAGACTTTACCATCTTCTAACTTCCATCGTTGCTCATGAGAAAATGAGACTACCAGTCTGATCTTAATTTGTTGGTGCCTGAATTAATTTGTTTTCTCTCAGAAATGATTAAATTTTTTAGTTATACTTAGGCTGAGCAGACATACCATTTTAAACAGGACAGAAAACAATGATACTATTCCATTTTAAATGGTATGTATGGTCAGCCTAGTGTCACTGGGCTAAATTCAAGGTGTCAGTAGGCTGACCATATGCACCATTTGAAACAGGACCTTATCATTGTTTACTGTCCTGTTTCAAACAGTACATTTGGTCAGCTAGTTATGCTTGATTCTTTGAAAACTTATGATGGCATGTGTTGGTATGAGTTTATTCTCCTTGTAATGAGCTCATTCAAAGGTGCTAGGATAAATGTGTCTCTGAGTCTTTTCATTTGTCCTCCTTGAAATTATAAGGCATGTACTTGAAGGTACATGTTTCCCTTCATCTCTGAGACATTTTCTTATATTCTACTTTACATAATTCTTATTTATTTAGGTTCTCTTTTTTTGAAACTCTTTAAGGTGATTGTTGGATTCTCGGCTTGATTCACTATGTCTGTTGTCTTTTCTCCTATGCTTCTATCTATTTACCTTTATGCCCCATGTGTGACATTTACATTGCTTCCAGTTCTTGGCTGTTATGAGTAAATTGCCATAAATATTCTCATACAAGTATTTTTATGAATAAATATTTTCATTTTTCTTCCTAGTAGGAGTGGGATTTCTGACTCATAAACTCAAGGTATTTTTAACTTTAGAACAGTTTTCCAGACTATTTTCCAAAGTTCTTGGGTCACTGCAATATATCAGCTCCATTTCCACATTTTTCTCAGCACTTATACTGCCAGTCATTCAGATTTCAGCCATTCTAGAAGGCGTAAAAGGTATTTTGTTGTGGTTTTAATTTGCGTTTTTCTGATTAATGCTATTGAAAACTTTTTCCTGTGCTTATTGTTTATGTATGTCCTTTTTACTCTCATGAAATATGTTTTTCCATACCCTCTGTTTTATACAATGGATATAATATCTTCTCAACTCTTTCTAAATATATTAAAGTGTGTCTGTTTTTGTTTTTGTTTTTTTCCCTTAAGTTATTTCAGTTCCCACCAGAGTAGATCTTTTTCTTTTTTTGGTTGTTTTATTCCGTGCCCTTTATGTATAGTCTTATACTCAACTAGCTGATGATTTCTGGACAGTTTGTTATTTAAGAGAGAAGGAAGGCAGTCTAGGAGTGAGCCTTGACATACAGACAGGCTTGTTGATTAGCATACCTGTTTTAGGATACTGGGTAGACAGCCAGATCTTAAGTGGGGTCCTACAAATCCCAGAATTAAGAGGCGTTTGCTTTTGTCACCAGTGCCAATAGCAGTTATTAGTTGTAATTTTCACACAACCTTACTGTTTTTTGCTTGGAAGATAAATAACTGCCCATTTGAGGAATAGTAGCAGAGTTGATTCTTCTGTTCTTCAGCCCTTCAAATTATCTTTCTCATTTCAAACCCCCTTCTACTCCTGTACACCATTGTTCCTGCCTTCTTTGAATCTGAAGCCTCTGAATCTTAAAGTGGTCAAGCACATCTCTTGACTATATTATAGATTATAACTTTCTTCTTTTCTTTTCTTGTGACAGTACTCTTCCAAATGCATAATGCTTTATAGTGGTTTCTTTAAATCATTCATCAGCTCATGGACCTTTTCTCTTTTCCTCCCTGTTAAGAGTTTATACATTTGAAAACATTCTAATGAGGTTTTTGGGCAGACATATGAAGAGTGGCCTATTATCCTAATTTAGAATTCCGGATTTTTGTGGAAGTTGAGAAGGGAATAATTCAGTGGTTGACCGATTGAATGCCTGTTCAGTGATATATATGGGTATTGTGATTGCCTTCTGAATGTGAGTTAGATTGCTTTTAGAACAAGTTTCTTAATCTCCAGGCTGCTCTATTACACACTTTGAGACACCATTTGCTTTAGAGTCCATAATAATAGGATCCCTCAGAATCTACACATGGAACATCTATCTCTAACTTGAAGGCAACAACATCTTTTATTGAAAGAGCTCATATAAAACACCTATCACAAAAACAAACATTGATTAGTCATTGAAGTAACATTATAGTGCCTTCTGTTATATTGTTTAATTTTTACTTCTATTAATATACAATGATACCTTGGAATCCTAATACCCCAAAACTCGAACAACTTGGAATTCAAATGAAAAAAATCAAGCAAATTTTGCCTCATAATCTGAACACTGCTTTGGAATCCAAAGTCCAACACATTAGTGTGGAACGTGTTGAATGTATTGGCTGTAGCTTTATCCGAATGCCCATTCATCTTGGAACTTGAACGTTTTGGAACTCAAACAAGGTTCTGGGATGGATTAAGTTTGAATTCCAAGGCATCACTGTAGTCTGATTAATATTTAAAGTTTCTGGTTAGTTTCTATATTTCCTCCTTTTTTGACTTCTTTCAGTGTGTGAAAGGAAAATTCTAGATAGTCTCAATTATTTAAGCGTTAGGTAAAGAGAACTTCCTAACGCTTCCTCTAACTCTTAAATCTGTTGGGAATCATTGAAGAGGAAATGTTCTATCTTTTCTTTATATGCCATTGTAAATCTTTGATTTGATTTGGTGCTGTAATATAAAGTTATGATTGGGTGGTTTTTCCTCTTTGATATTATCTTAGAATTTTTAAACTTGGTATTTTTTTACTTTGAAGTTTCCAGATTGGTATTCCCTCCATGTTATACATAGATAACATACTTAAAGTGAGAAAACATTGGCTTACTGTTTGGTTGATGTACCAAAAACTTCTCTCGTTTTCCAGATTAGCTTGTAAGATCTACAACTCCAAGATGTTTCCCTTGAAGGATGCCGAAATGGGTGCCTTTACCTTCTTTGCTTCTGCTCTGCCACATGATGTTTGTGGAAGCAACGGGCTTCCTCTCACACCAAATTCCATCAAAATCTTAGGGCGCTTTCAAATCCTTAAGACCATCACCCATCCCAGACTGTGCCAGTATGTGGATATTTCTAGAGGAAAGCATGGTGAGTTGTTACTGTTTTCTCTGTTTTGTGTTCTCTACCATTATCCCGATGAGGTTATAGATACATGGTGAATATATGAGGAAATCAGTACTTTTGTGTATTCATGCCTTTACCCTTCAGTCTAGCCAAAAGTGCAGCCAAAACTGCACAGTCATTTGCATTTTCCTGACTAGTTTGAATGATTTGTGTTTCTCAGATCTGAGAATCAAGATTTTCAATACTCTCTTTCAGGGAAACCACCTATCTCTTAAGTATATTTCTTCACCTCTTAAGAAGAAAATGAAAATTCTAATGTTTGAAACTTTAAATTTTTTCTATTGGAATGTATCTTATAATTGAAAAGTAATAATTTGGGCTATCTCTTCAAATGAAAAGGGATATATATATATATATATATATATATATAATATATATATATATATATATATATATATATGGTATATATTGTGCTGCAGTAGTCTTTTCATATAGGATTCCACTTGAGAACTAAAGTATTGAGGCACAGAGCAAAGTAACTAATCCAGGAACTTTGGTAACTTTGTTGTAAAATAAAAAAGATAAAACTTTTTTGCTGAAATTTTAATTGATAAGTGGCTTTGTTGACATTAACTAGATGTTTAAAACTGAAAGAAATCATTTGGGGCTTTTTACAGCATTGAAAAATTGATATTGTCAAGCTCTGAATGCCTCAAATATCTCCCCATCCAATTACAAATTCTAAAGAATTTTTAATTGTCAGGTTAACCCAGTTTCAAAACCACTCTAGATAGAATTTGGCAATATAGAAGATACTCATTATCATCTATTGCTAGTGATTATAGTTAGTCTTGCTGTTTGACCTGAGCACATCTGAACTGTGCCTGCCTTCCTAAATTCTTCCCACTTTATTCAGTTCTTAGGACTTCTTCATTCTTATATCCAAAAGTGTCCTTTCTTTCTTTATGCTACACCTGGAAGCCTTTTTAGAGCTTCACTTCATAAAACTGGAGTCTTACCCTCTGTCCTGTTTTCCCTAAGCTTTCTTTTCTTAGGATAATCGATTCAATTAATAACCTAGATATTTCTTGAGCTTTTTTTTTTTTTTTCTCCCTCTACCAAATGATAGCCCCTGTAAACACTGAACCAAGAATAATCTTATGATCTAATCCCCCTGGGGAACACTATTGCTGGCTTTACACAGGAACCTTTCTTTTAGTTTTCAGTGTTAGATAGGAACTGATCCCCTTAGACACTATTAGACGCTTCTAAATGTTGAAGCCAGCTCAACAATCCCACAGGCCTTTCATGTCTGTCCACTGCATTGCTAGTTGCTCTGTTTCCCCTGCTTGCCCTCCTCCTCAATCTCAGCAGTCCTCTTTTCTAAGGTGACAAAGGTTGTGGAGACGTGTAAAGTTAATGTAGTTTAAGTTTGGCTGCCTGGAATGAAAATATCGGTGATATTCAAAAGGTCAGAAAATTTGATTATATTGTACATATTGGCAGTGCTCATTGTCTTGAAAAGTTGTACGAATAGGGAGTAGATAACTGAATTAGAATATGTGTTTTTGTGAGGGTCTGTTTTTTCCAGAGCATCCTAGTCATTTCAGTTGATTTTGTTTGAAAAGTTTCTACTTAACAGTCTCCTTATTGAACAACATACATTTCTCAATGATGTAATAACACATGATTTTTGTTTGGACTCCACTTAATTGTCTTCTCAGAAAATTTTGATTTGGGTTTCTTTTCCCCCTTCAGTCTGTTCTTACTGTGCAGATATCTTACATCTTGTCCTTATTATGCCCCACCCCCGCCCGCTACCTTCCCGTTTATATTTGGGGTTACATATGACATGTGGTCTGTTTTAGTAACGTTATGTTTTCACATGTTGGGTTGGCTCAGAAAACAGGCTTTCACTCTTTCCTATAGACCATTCAAAACTGATTCAAGATGATGTTAGTTTCTTGCTAACTCAACAGGATTAAATATTTAATCTCAAGAATAATGGACATTTTATTAGAATTTGAGATCTTGGCTTATTAAAAGAAAAGTTGAAGTTTTTTCAGAATAAAAAAGACAAATGAAGCATGAGACCACTGAGTTAACAAATTTAATCTTCTTTAGAGCTACAAATCTCAGCAGAGTTTAGAAGCAGAATGAAAGTTGTAAATTGTAATGCATCCCTTTTTTTTTTTTAGTATTAATTACCCAGAAGTCTTTTGGTCATTGATAGTGAAATCAAGAACAAAATTATTTTAATAAATTGAAATTCAGGTAGAAAATAATAGAATTGTTAAGGACCTATAATATAATTTATTCTGTATCTCTAGCTGTGTATAATTTCAGCCTAAGTGTCTATATCAGTTCACAGAGTTCCATCAGAGAAACAGAACCAGTAGGGTATATATTCAGATATTAATTGTTAAGAATTGGTGTATGGTATTGTGAAGGCTGGGTAGGTAAGTCTGAAATCCATAGGCAGGGCATCAAGAAGGACCTTGAACTCTTGGACAAGAGTTGAACTACATACAGTTCCTGGGTGTACTGGTAATTTCTTCAGAAAAGCTTCAATTCTGCTCTTAAAGTCTTCACAACTGATTGAGTCAGGATCACCCAGATAATGTAGTACAATCTTCTTAAAGTAAACTGATTATAAATTTTAACCACTTATGAAATAAATACCTTCACAGTAACACCAAGATTAATGTTTGAATAACTTCAGGCTATAGTGAAGCCACGTTGACTCATAAAACTGATCATTATAGTGACTTAGTATCAATACTGTGTTTTAAGCACAGAATTTTTTGTTAGTTTTACTGTATAATTATTTATTTAAATGTTATATTCCAATGGTGATGAGCTAGTCTCAATTTTTACTGTGAATAAAGAAAAAAATGCAATAACTATTCTAATAGTCTTTCAGATTACCTTAGCATTCACAGATTGCCTCCTTGTTAAAAAGAAATATTTAATCTTTCTTCTAGTCCCTCTTCTTATTCAATTCCTTTATTATCTTTCTTGCCTAATATTATACTGTCTTCAATTTATTAGCATTGATTTAAAACATACAATTCAGGTTATATGTACACTACAGTGATGGTATTTATCCAATATGTGTTAGAAAGATTATTTCACAGTTCTTACATGTTTTACTCTTTAAAGTTCATCTTAGTGTCACATTTGTTTTTTATAAATAATGGTACATTGTTGACTTGCCTTTGGCACATTGTGATTCCTAAATATTTTTGTCATAGTCTATACTAGGAAACTATATTGTTTTTATAACAAACAAATTATTTTTAAACAGTGGTCCAGAGTTTCAAGATGAAGATTCTCTAATGATTTCTTGAAAAAACTGGTTTGTATTGGAAATGTTGTTTTGGTATATACTCCATTACCTCTGGGAGAAACTTTGATATTCTTCCAAGGACAAAGCTCTGCTTCATTAAAATAATGCTTCAAAATTCCAAAGAATCCTGAAGCTTGGCAAACTCTGGTTTATGATATTTTGAAGTAGTTTCTAGAAGAAGCCGACAAAATCTTTTTTCTAAATCATTTTTAGCATGACAAGTTTTAGACTACTGCCAAACACTTTGGAAATCTCTCATAAATAGGGATACTTATGAATACCCAATTTAAAATTATTAATTAATAGACTGTGTACATTTTAATAAATTCTGATGTTTTTGTTTTATATTAAAATCAGTGCTGTTGAGGTCTTATTATACCTGGTTTACAATATAGACATATGCTTTTCCATACAGGACAGATTTCTACTTTATGACTGTCATATGAAATTTTTACTCATTTCTTATTTCTAAGGGCAGCATCATGCTTTTGCTCAAGTCAATTCATTTAACAAGTATTTGTATATTTGATGCTTACATCTTTGGAGTGTCATTCTAGACTCTGGTGGTACATTTTGAATAAGACCAACATTGTTTCTGCCATCATGAAATGTATTATCTAGTGGAGAACAAAGACATTAAATAAAAATTTATACAGATCTTTAGAGCTAAAATAAGTGCTATAAGAGAAAAGTACAATGTAGCATAGATTATAGTATTGGAGAAGCAAATTGATTTGGAGGGACCAGTTAAATGTTCGTAGAGGAAGTCACATTTAACTGAAGAAAGAATAATAATAATAATAATAATAGCAGTTAACACTTAGTGATTGCTATGTATCAGGAAACTATTGCTAGGATCTTATTATATGTTACTACCACTCATTTCAACCTCAGAACAACTCTAAGATGGTGTTATTGTTTTCCTCACTTTGCAGGAGGGGAAAGTAGAATTCAGAGGTTAGCAAACTTCTCTAAAGTCACAGAGCTAATGAGGATTAAACCTGAGATTTGAGCCCAGAAAGACTAGTCTGCACTCTGAACTACTGTGTTTTATGAGAATTACCTGGGAAAAGGAAATGGGGAAGATCACTGTAGGCAGTGGCAATCTGTGTGCTAGTACTTTAAGGCTGGAAGGGGGCAGGAAGGCCAGTATGACTGGAGGTTGGTGAGCAATAAAATTATAAAAAATAAAGCTAAAGAGAAGTTACATATTCAGATTTATTATTATTTTATCACTTAGACTTTAGTGTGAAAATAAATTTATATTGGAAAGGAATAAAAATTAATGTGAGAAGATCATTTAAAAGATTGATTGTTGTTGTAATCTAATAAGAAATGATGCTGACTTGGATCCAAATTGTGGCAGATGGAGCAAGCTGTAGATTCTGGAAACAGAAGATGGAAATTTGTTTCTATTTGAGAAAGGAAGATTGTTCCTAAGTTTCTAGCTGGAGCAGCTGCCAGGATAGTGATACTATTTACTGAAATAGTAAAAATAATACATTTAAGGAGCAAATTATATGTTCATTTTGGGTTCTGTTGAGTTTGAGGTGACTTTTATATTACAGTAAGAAATTGTCTATAAAAAGCCTGGAGTTTAGAAGAGAGTTCGGGTTTTAAGATAAAATTTGAGTTTTTTTTCAGCCTTCGGAGTAAATGAGAAGAACACACATCGTGAAGACCCAGAATCAAAGGTGGAGAAACTAGAAATATTTAAACTTAGGTAGAATAGGTGCCAATATAGCAGAATGAGGAAAGGTAACCAGATAGCTATAAGGAAAACCTACAAAATGTGTTAAGATGATAAGAAAAGGAATGCAACTTCCCCTTTAGTTTTCTGATAGTGTTACTTGCTTTTCTATAGTTTCTGAACTGCATTTCACAGACCTTATGTTGAACTCAGACTGTTAAGACAATCTGTCTGTCCCTAGCTCCCAATTTCTCCTTCGCTTCAAAATTTCTTTCTCTGAGCTTTTCCTTCTCCGAGCCTGTGTCAGAGAAAAGATCACTTCTTTTTTCCAAAGGTAAGCCCTTCCATCTGTTTTTCCATATGCATGTGGGAGAACTCTAGAGAAAAACACAAGATGAAAAGAAATTATTTAATATATTATTTTATTATACATTGGTCCTGCTATTCTGTATATTTGATAAGTAAGTAGTTAATACAGACTTTGAAAAGTTCTTCTAAACTGTCATTTGTGCCATATATTAATATCCTTAGTGGGGTATATTGTTTTGTTATTAAAACATATTAATCAAATATCAAGTGGATTTATTTTGTCTTACTCAGAGAGACTGGTGGTGGTGGCTGAACACTGTGAACAAAGTCTAGAAGACTTACTTCGAGAAAGGAAGCCCGTGAGGTACTGTGTAATATCAAGAAATTTAAATGAAAAGCAGAAATTGCTAAATGAAAAGGCATTTTAACTAGAAACTGCAGAGTTCTAGTTTCTTCTGTTACTTGTTTAATGATAAACTCCATGTGCCAGTTTTCATTTTAGGAAATTTAATTCAAGAGGCTCATAGAAAGAAATGCATCATTGACATTATCCAGTCTTCATCTTTTGTGGGGTGTGCATTCTCCAAAGTGCTTGACAATACTTGACCAAAAATTCCTACAGAGGATATATGTGAAAATTTGAAGTCTTTTTAGTACTAAGCATTTCTCTAGAAGAGATTAGGAGTGTGTTACTTAGAGGGGTACTTAGTAACTTATCACAAACTACTAGTATTCCTAGGGACACAGTATACTGTGTGAAGTAAAGGCCATGTTGAAGAGTAGCAAAAAATAATAAGCATGGCTTGGGTGGAAGTTAATGATATAGTTTAATCAGTTATTTCAATGACTCAGTAAATTTGTTTTCTATTTCAGGCATTCTTGGCAAGAAGAACATGTGTCTAAATTTTAGTAGAAACATTCTGTTAAGTGAGCTAGCTTCTTCACATATTTTCTGAAAATACCTTAAAATTATCAAACGTATTTTTTAATGAATAAAGAAAGTTGTACCAAAACAATGAAAACAGCTGCAGGAGTCTTTAAAGGATTATAATTATCGGTTTTAGTTTAAAGAAATATTCTTATTTGTCAATACTTTTTAAACACTGCTGTATTCTAGATGAAAATAAATTTTTTTCCATGGGAGAAAAAATTGTGTATCTTACTAAATGATAATAATTTAATATAAGAAAAACAAATAAATTGAATAAAAGTACTTTCCTTGCTACTTTAAATGATTTGGTTTTAAGTAGTCTCTGGAGTGAAAGATACAGATATCAAGTGTACCATTGCTTTTCCTGCTTCTTTATAAAAGTCTAACCTGACCATAGGTAATATAAGTGACTTTTCTGTATATTTAGAAATAGCTTAATCCTTATTTAGTGAATACGTTTAAATAATTATAATTTTTGTATGCAGCAAATCTGATTTTTTTAAGAAAATATTACCCTTTGCTCACCAATTTAAATTCATACTTTATAAGTAACTGATGCTGTGAATGATTCTCTGTGAAACCTAGTTGACATTAAAATTGAAAACAATTGTAGCCCTATATTTATGAGGAGAAAAAAACCTTTATTTTAATTCATCCAGGGTTAAACTTGTATCAAGATTGGAAATAAATTATAGCCAGGTCTTCATCTAGGAATTTTAACTGAGCCTAGGTTAAATTTGTAAAAAGATTTATAATTCAATATATATGATTTTTAAAAAGCCACTAACTAGCTAGATAGCCTTGGACAATTGTTTTAATCATTTTTTTTTTATTTGTAAAACAAAGAGTTTTACTTGATCTAGGGGTCATTCTAAAGGAAGTTATTCTCAAGTTTATATTTTATTTAGTATGCATTACATCTGATAATATCATATTGACCAATTGTCTTTTTAAGTATAGACTTTTATGTGTTCTTATACTATTGCCCTTTATTTGACTGGTAGATTTCTTAACAGAAGAACCCATGACAAATCTTAGTGTAAAATTACAGAGCTCTAATTTAAAAGGCTAAATCGTTACAGAAACATCTATTTTAAGATCCAACAGTCCCACTCCTAAGTAGAGGGCCTTCTCCAATTTTGATCCCTATGTACCTCATTTATCTCTCTCTAGCCTCAGCCCTTCTTTGGTCTTTAACCAAGGGAAGAGGAAAAAACATGTCCACCAAAATATTTGCATAAGAATGTTCCCAGAAACATTATTCACAGTAGCACCAACTGGGAAGAACTTAGATGCCTATCAGTGGGAGAATGGATAAACAAATCAGGTTACATAAATCAATGGTACTGATACATGGAACATCACATTCTACCTTAAAAATATGCTGAGCAAAAGAAGCCAACACAAAAGATTATATTCACGTGTTTATGTGATGTTCTAGAACAATCAAAACTCATCCATAGTGGTTGAGGTAAACACAGTGCTTGACTTTGGTTGGTGGGTGGAGTTGGGGTTGGGGGGCGGGTTGGGGGTAATACAAGAACTGATTCAAAATAGCCTTGAAGGAACTGTATGGGTAATGAAAATTTTTCACATCTTGATCAGGCTATTACTTACACAGTGCATGTTCTTGCAAAACTTGTCAAAGCTCCCCGAAATGTACACTTAAAATGTATGCGTTTCAACAATAAATTATACTTTCGTTAAAAAAAAGGGTATAGAGTTATTTACTTGGCTTGAGTTATTATAAATTCCTCATATAGCAATAATGTGTTAATGAGGATGCTTGATTAAGTGGAACACTTATTTGTATTTCTTTGTTTCTGTAAGAAGGAAAAGTGAATTAGTTTGCACTCCTTAACAAATTACCTCAACACTTGGTTTAAAACAACAGTGAACATTTATCATTACATACAATTTTTCTGGGTCAGGAGTTCAGAAATGGCTTAGCTGGGTTGTCCTAGCATAGGATCTCAAGGTTGCACTCAGTTTGTCAGCTGAGGCTATAGTCATCTGAAAGATGAATGCTATTTCTAAGATAGCTCAGTCATTTGGTACCACTTACTGACTGGAGGCTTTAGTTCCTGCGGTGAAGGCTTTTCCACAAGCCTTTTGACTATCCACAGCATGGTGGTTGACTTCATAGAGTGAGCATTTTCAATGAAGCCAGATGGGAGCTATAATGCATTTTATGACCTAGCCTCAGGAACCACACACTGTCATTTATGCAATATCCTATTGGACCCATAGGTCGGCCATTAACTCTGTTCAATGTGGGAAGGAACTGCACAAGAATGTGAATCCTGGAATCAGGGGTCATTGGGGAGTATCCTAGAGGCTAACTAGCACAGCAGTCAGAGATCTTACAAGTACTTAAAAAAATTAGGAGTGAAATACTAAACCATCATTAACAGTAGCTGAAACATAACTTCTAGTTTTTTTTTATAACAAGTAATTTCTCGGGGATGCTGGGATAGCTCAGTGGATGAGCACTTGCCTCAAAATCATGAGGTTCAGAGTTTGATTCCCAGCCCCAGCCTGTGTATCCCCATATACTGAACTGTGGCACAACTAGTAAGCACTGGATGGCATAGTTGTACAAGTACTCACCTCCCATGTGGGAGGCCCCCTGTTTGGTTCCTACCCTGAGTGGCACCATGTCCACCTGTGTGGAATGCAAGCAAGTCACAACTAATGATGTACAACTATGGAGTCTGCTTTGGGCCCTCCCCCCTTCTCTCTTTCTTACCACTCAAACAATAAAATAAATCTTAAAAAAAAAAAGTATTAAAAGTATTTAATATTCAGTTAGGGCAGGATTGCCAACCTCGTGCCCGCGGGCGCCATGGCGCCCACGGCCCAATTTGTGTGCGCCCGCCATTATGTGACTGCATCAGAAGTTTTTCATAAACACTAAGTAAAACTATCATTTATTTTTATACATTTGTTAGAATTTTAAAATATTGTTGAAGTATCTACACAGGTTTATTCTATTCGTTGGTATGTTTGCGATATTGTATGTATAAGTGTTTCCCTAGCTGTCGCCTTTGTACATGTCGCGTCTTGTTGAGCCGCTGCGCTCTTTAAACTCTCCTCCCCCCAACCGGGAGACGCCAAGTTGCCATTTTGATTGCGGTTGCTGGACTGATCGGGTCGTGACGGTTAGCTAGGATCACAGTGTTTTGATAGATTCGATTTTAAATGAACTAAAAGCGAGCTAGGTAATCTATTATTATGGTGGCAATTTGATAAGATATTGTAGTTCTATAACTATTTTTATTTTTATTTTTTTAGTTCTAAAATGAGTGGACCAAATAAGAGAAAACAAACCTATACTTTTAACACAGACTGGGAGGAATCATATTGTTTCATTAATTTAAAAGGTAAATGCATTTGCCTGTTGTGTGGCAGTAGTATTGCAGTGCCGAAAAAACATAATGTTGAACATCACTTTCAGACAAGTCATGCCACTTTTGATACAAATTATCTACTTAAATCTGAAGGAAGAAAGAAAAAAGTAAATCAACTCAAATTAAGTTTAACTACTCAACAGACTGTTTTCACTAGACATGTGGAAAAATCTAAAAAGGCAACCATTGCTTCTTTCAAAATTTCTCACGTGCTCACAAAGAAGAAAAAACCTTTCCAGGATGGTGAATTGTTCAAAGAAGCATTTCTGACTGCTGCCGATTGTTTGTTTGAGGAATATTCTAACGAGCGTGAGATTATGTCGGCGATATAAGACCTACAGTTGTCAAATAACACAGTCACAAGAAGAATACATGCAG
>PVKE010001341.1:78386-103145 GCA_004027555.1 Craseonycteris thonglongyai
AAAAGACTTGCAAACTCAGTTAAAGACTGACTTGGAAATATGTGACTGCTTCTCTCTGCAATTTGACGAGTCAACAGATATATCAGACACCGCACAGTTGGCAGTTATGGTGAGAATGGTATTTAGTAACTTCACAGTAAAAGAGGAGCTGTTGCAAATATTACCAATGAAAGGACAGACGAGAGGTGAGGATATTTATGAAATTTTCAGAACATACACCAGGTCGTAACTACCGATGGGGCACCAGCAATGGTTGGTAAAAACAAAGGATTTATTGTCCTTTGCAGGAAAGATGAATCATTTTCAAACTTTATGTCCTACCACTGTATTATCCATCAGGAAGCTTTGTGCTGTAAAATACTGCCCTTTGAACATGTTATGAAAATAGTCACAAAGATAATCAACTCTATTCGAGCAGCTCCATTGCAACACCGACTTTTCAAGGCCCTGTTAGAAGATACTGAAGATAAAGAACACGTTCTCATCCTGCATACTGAAGTACGTTGGCTCAGTAAATGTAAAGTTCTTACAAGATTTGTGAACTTAATTGAAGAAATAAAAACATTTATACATGATAAAGATGAAAATTCGGATGAACTAAAAGACTCTTGCTGGCTGGTGGATTTGGGTTTTCTTGCTGACACCATGGAAAATTTAGATTCAATTTGGAGTTGCAGAGAAAGGACAAAAATAGAGCTGAAATGATAAGCTCTGTAAACACATTGAAAGCAAAATTGACTTTGTTGATATCACATCTGCATATCAAGTCTCTCGTGCACTTCCCATCTATGAGGAAAATGCTAGGTAACAATGAATTAAACGTGTCATTATTTATTGAGACCCTGCAAGTGCTTCAAAAACAATTTGAAGAGAGATTTCTGCAGTTTACAAATATCGAGCCAATTGTCTCCTGTATCAATCCTTTTACTTGCCAAATAAATGTAATAGAACTAGCCGCATGTATTGCAGACCTTGTTCAGGGGAAAGCAGAAGAGCTAGAGTTAGAAATTTTGAACCTTAAGAATGATATTTTGCTAAAATCCTTAATATCAGAGGACTTATGGAACATAGTCGACAAAGAAAGGTTCCCATTTTTAAAAAAAGCAGCATATAAAATCAAATCGTTTTTCAGGTCAACGTATTTATGCGAATCTTTGTTTTCAAACATGAATTTAATAAAATCACGATATAGATCTCGACTACTGATGAGCATCTTAATTGTTTGCAAACAGGGTTGTCGTCATACTCTCCTAATTACGAGGCACTGGCCAATGAAATGCAATGCCAAAGATCACACTGACAGATTGTTTTTTTTTATGTTCTTTTATGTTTTTTTAAATGATTTTGTTATACGTGTGATTTTTATTTACTTTGTATTACGTTTTGCATATGTATTTCTTTGTGTGTATATAATTTGTACAATAAATTTATTATTTTAAAATTATTTTTGTTTATTATTTTTTATTCTTGTTCAATAATAAATATCCTTAGAAATAGCTGGTGCCCGCCGGCCTACCGATATTTTAGAATGCGCCCTAGGGTATAAAAAGGTTGGGAACCCCTGATTTAGGGTTTATTTGGGGCAGAAGAAAGGAAGGAGTTTATGAAGAGAGAAAAGGTAGATCATTAAGGGAATATCCAAACGCATTAGCAGTGAAATGGGGTCTTCGTAGACTTAGCTATGCTACTATCAGAATTGCTCTACATTCTAAAAATTGATGTTACCCGGGATCTTGTGTTCCCAGCCATTCCAAGGGGCTCAATAAGCCACAACTAGAGTTGTTTTTTGGTCATCAGGTTGATAGAACTATAGAATTTCCTTCTGATCTCCACATTGCCCTATCTGACAGTATATGCCCTTTCTTTACTTCCTGAAAGAATTGAGACAGAAAAGAGAAATTGGTAACTCAGAAGACAAATTTCCACTTTCATAATTTTACTTCAATTCTATAATTTTATTTAACTTTCAATATAAGGATACAGTTAATATTTCTCTATTCGCTCATAAAATGTGTTAGTTCTCTGTGTCATCATCCTTTGTTTTGCTTTAGAGATGATAAATCTCATAGCAATAAACACCAATAGTGTCAATAGTGTAAAGGTGTAAAGAACCCTCCTGTCTTCAAGGCCTTTGTATATTTATGTCTTCAGAGTATAAAATGTTACAGATGGAAGCATAATCTTTAAGCAAGCAGATGAACATGAACAGTATTAAATGCAAATTTCATATTGTCTTTTGTGCCATTTCCATTTTCTAATAGTCTTTTTCATTTATTTAAAATTAAACACAGATTTTTGGGGTCTTTGTACTATATATATAATTTTGTTTTTTCAAGTAGGATAGGTATAAGCATTTTTTAAAAGTACTTTTTAAATCATTCTGGTGATAGACTAAAATTCAGTATTTTTCTTTTTTTCATTTTGGAATATAACATTCAGCACTTATGTCTTTAGTAGAAATACATCTGTCAGGTTTAGTTCCAAGTTGTTATCTGATCCACCCATCTAAATTAGCGTTGTGGAAAACTATTTGAATTTCCACGTGTTTGGATTATATTAGTCTCCGGTAATACAGCAGGTTTTATGTTGATGTGCTGCAATTTTAATTAATTCTGTAACCTGTTTATGGAAAGTGAGAAGATGTTCTTATGGCTTATAAATCAGTTCTTTCTCCTACTGCCAAGAATAAGCACCCTGCACCTGTAAGAAAGGCTGATGCAAAGTAAACAGAAAATCTATTTAGATGGAGTTGCAAGTTGAGACCCATGATTTTTACTAGTCCATCTGTCTCTGTTGCAAAACTGTAAGCTGCTAGTTGGCTGGTAGTTATATACAGTTGGTTGTTTGAACTTAAACATCATTCAAGGTGTATGTATGTCTCACTGGATTTACCTCATATTTTGAAGGAAATTTTAAATCTTTTGTAAAGTTGATTGGATAGTGCGTAGAGGCCTGAAAACTAGAAACTCAGAAGAGTCTTGTGTCAATTTACTCACTTTTTTTCATGACAAATTTAGTATTAAGTAATATTGTACTAAAACATTATTATAGTAATTTGTATTTCAAATATATTATAGCTTACAACTACCTTGGGGTTTCAGATCCTACTAAAAAATTAAACATTCTCTCTTTTTATAATTTTAATGCCATGAAACCCTTTTGAGAATTCATGTTATCTAAACAAAATAATAATTTTGTATTATGTATGACCTGGAGGTATTACTGAATCAGTCTTTTATAAAATAATGTTATTTGTGTGGATAGTTTACTAACCTGATTTGAAAGAGAAAACTTCTCACTGATTTTTTTAAAAAGTCTATCCAAACTTGACTATGGAGATGCAGGGATAGCTCAGTGGTTGAGTGTTTGCCTCGCAATCATGACATAGGTGTTAGATTACTGGTTCTGACCTGTGCAACCCCATATGTTGAACTGCAGTGCAACTGGTAACTGCTGGGATGGCTGAAGGTGCTCACCTGCTGTGTTCAAGGTCCCTGTTTGAATTCTTGCCCCACCTGGCCCCACATCCACCTGTGTGGAATGAAACCATGTCACAACTAATGATGTACGACTATGGCGACTGCTCTGGGCCCTCCCCTCTTCTCTCTCTCTCTTCCCTCTCAAACAATAATAAACAAACAAACAAACAAATAATAAGCAAGCAAGCTTGAATATGAGTAGTTAGTTTTTGAAGAATGCTATTTCCCTTTTAGTGGCTTTTATATGTTACTTGTGTCAGAATTCATTCTTGCCAGTGTTTGAATTTTCAGGTAAGTGATCAAAATTTTTTGTAGAAAACATAGATACATGGACTCAATTAAACTCCTATAACATGTAGGTTTAAGAAAAAACAAAACAAAACTAGAGTGTTTAGAAGATTTGTTTGAATTCATCTTATATTTGGTGCCTGTGAATGTGCATAATTAAATCTGTGCCTAAAGCCAGATTTAAGATGTTGAAAAGTGGAGAAATTTAAATCTCTATTCCTTTCTGAAATACTTTCTAGCACATACTTAAAAAAGAGAGGGGAAGCCGGGATGGTGCAGCAGGTTAAGCGCTCGCTTTGCAGCCCCAGAGACCAAGGATTAAATCCAGGCCCTGGCCCATGTGGATCCATATGCTGAACTGGGTGTGCTTCCCATGCGGGAGGCCCCCAGTTCAGTTCTTGCCACCCCCAACCCCCACCAGTTTTGGCCCCTGGCTCGAGGGGGCATGCCTCCCATGCTGGAGGCCACCAGCCCAGTTCCTGCCCTGCGCGGCCCCTGCCCACCTGTGTGGACCGAAACCATGTTGAAAACTGATGATGTACAACTGGAGACTGCTCTGAGCCCTCCCCCTTCTTTCAGTCTCTCTTTGTCTCTGTCTCTCTGTCTCTGTCAAAAACAATAAAATAAATCTTTAAAAAAAAAAGAGATACATCTTCATCACTCCTGTTAAAGCAAGCATGAGGAAATCATTTGCCATTTAAATCTAGGTGCTATTTGGAAAGTATTTTCCTGTTCACTTATAGTTATTCAGAGCATGTACTTTTGCTTAACCTATGAAAGTGCCAGCAATTGTAGTTTGCAGACAGATATTCAGCGGAATTTTGGCACATGCAGTAAAGTTTCTTCATTGTCCTTAGATTTGCAAGTGAAGATGGGGTGAGTAGTGCAGGCATGTTTCTTTAATAAAATGTAGTTTGTCATATGTTTTAAGGGTTATGGTTTTGAAAATTTAGCAGAGGATGATCAGCATTACAGAGGTTATACATGAAGACTTTGATGGGAAGCAGGCTATGTCTGCAGCTGTCCACTAGCTTGATGGAAAACATGACCTGACTTAACTCGGATGAGTAAGTTATTTGCTTCTATTAGAAGATTGCCTGCTTACTGAATTAGATATTCCAAAGAATTCTGGACACGTTGTAGAATGCATCCCAGAACTAAATAATGAGCCACAGGTCATAGTCATCAGAAATAGATAGTAGTAGTCTTATTTTATAAGAGTATAGCCTGATGGTGGTAGTTGGAAACCCATACTTTTTATGCCTTTAAGGACCCTCGTTTCAAAATGCATTTGAAATTATTACAGTGTAGTCAAGTAGCGTAGGAATTTATATATTATAACCAATGTACAGACACTTGGGGTTTGTGAGTTCTAATTCCATCTTGGCCATGTCAGCCACCTAATCCAATTATTTATGCAAATACAAAGTTTAAATTAGAAATGATTTCTTTATACAGGACCTCCAAAGGAAAGGACTGAACAAAAATAATAATGATAACATAATTGCCAAAAATTTGTACAACTTTGTGCTAGACATTGTCCTAAGCACTCTACAGTGATTATTTTATTATTTTCTAATAAGAGCTCTATGATATAGTTTACTACTATTACTTCCGTTTGATGTCGGAGGAAACTTAGGGTCCTATGAGAAATCTAAGAAGTTAAGTAATTTTTCCCTGACCATACAACTAAGTTGTCAGAATTCCAGATTCTCCCCTAATGATGACAAAGTGGTCGTAGTGACTCTAACTTCCTACTCTCAGTGTTCCAGAATGGAGCAAGCCATTTTTATTGGTGGTTATGTAAGTCCTGAGCTTCTCCATCAGACCAATTTAAGAACAATTACTGAAGGCCTGAGTTACATTTTTACTCCTGAAGGCAGAACTATGAACATAGGTGTATAGGAGAGATGGAAGAACCTGAAACGAAAAATTAAGATATCACTGGAAGAAGGGAGGGAAACAGTCAATGTCTACTGCATTTTTAAGATCTGATAACTGAGGCTTAGAGCATGTGCTTTTCATTACCTGTCACAGTGCTATAGCTGGAGCTCAAATTCTCTTCTGACTTCACTATGCATGCAGTTAAACATTGAGGGGCAGTAGAGTGTAGTGGCTAAGGATGTGGTCTCCATGACCAACCTGCTGGGTCTGAATCTCAACTCTGCCATTTACTCACTTGCGTGCTCACTAACCCCACTGTGCTTCAATTTCTTATCTCCCAGGATAGTGGGGAGAATTAGTGAACTGATATATGTGAACTATATATAACAACACTTGGTTAGTCCAAGTTATCTTAAGTGTTTCCTATTAGTAGCCTTAGAGGTAATGGTGTTGTTATAACTACTATGGTGCTTACTGGATATTTTTATCAATAAGCATTGCCAGTGGGGAAAGCCAGGATGGCTCAGTGGGTTAAGCACTCACTTTGCAGCCCCGGGGCTGCAAATCGAATCCTGGCCCCGGCCTGTGCGGACCCATATGCTGAACTGGGGAGTGCCCCCAGTTCAGTTCTCACCTGGGTGAGACTCCGGCCCAGTTTCTGCCTGGTGCAGCTGCACGCCCACCTGTGGAATGAAACTATATGGAAAAACCAATGATGTGCAACTATGGAGACTGTTCTAGGCCCTCCTCATTCTCTGTCTCTGTCTCTGTATCTCTCTGTCAAAAACAATAAAATAAATAAAAATTAAATCTTTAAAATAAGCAATGCCTGTGGAACAGTTAAGCCTTTTTTTTTAATGATGACCAATTATGACTTAAATTATGACTGACTCAGATTATTTCATACTTCTTCATTAAGTACATATATGTTTCAAATACTGGTCTAGGTACTGCTGAATCTGGAGATGAAAATATAAAGTTTCAGCCATTAGATTGCTAACTAGTTAGTAGATAGTTATAACAAGCAATTATAACATATCATTTTTAAATAACTATGTAATATATATATATACACACACACACACACACACACACACAAGTTATGCTGGTAGACAGAATATCTCACAGCCAGGAGAAGCCATTATTTCTATTTAGTAGAAATAATGCTTGTCTTGAATCTTAAAAGATGGATAGGCATCAGCCAAGTGAGCTGGAAAGAAAGGCAGAGAAAAGAGCATGTGCAAGGAGGCATTGATATGCAAGCATATAAATAAAGCAGAGGCAGGGTGTCCATGGGAGGAAAGGTAGAGGAGGAAAATTTGGAAAGCTAAGTAGTAAAAACATGTATCAGAGCAATGAGAGTACTCTCCCTATTTTTATTTATAAAACACTTTGGGAGGGTAGGAATGAGACACTCTTGTTTAAATGATGAGTCTTGCTTATAAGTTGCTATTATATTTCAGACAGTGACTTAAGATGAAAAAACAGTGGTCACATAAAAAATGATTGATATATTACTTAGGAGTTCCTCCATGATTTACCTTGAAGAAGAGAGTGTGATGTTTTTTCTGTTCTAATCATCTCCAATAAATCAGTGAAAGTTTTAGCTCTCTTCCACAGCATTCTGGTTAGTGTGTTTGGCCTGAGTATGCTATTAGTATATAACTGTACTTACTCTGTTCATATGTTAGTTTATTCACTAGCTGGACATTTTGTAATTTGTTGGTCTTGTTTTTCTTAGGTGATAGGTTACAAAAAAAGGAAAAGCAGTCATATCTGTTTTTCATAGCATTTACCTCAGTGTCAAATTTGCATTCAAAGTGCATCAGAATTATCGTGGTAAAAGGACTGGACATTCTCAAATCTGCCATATATCTTTTAGACAAAGACCAGATCCTGATTTTCATGTTTTGATGTGCTTCGGCCCACAAGGTTTTATTTCTTCTATCATGAGGGGACTATGAGATCCCTCAAAATTTAAGAATTTATGTTGTTCTTTATTTCTTTGTGAGATTTTAATTTAAATGTGTCCACAGCTTTCTGGTAAAATACTGTACTGTGTTTAGCTATAAGTCTGAAGGAGAAAATGTTCTTTAGATGAATGGATAAAGAAATTATGGTATATCCATCCAGTGAAATATTGCTCAGCAATAAAAAAGATGAACCTGGTAATGCAGGCAACAACATGGATGAATCTCCAGAACATCATGCTGTTTTCAAAAAGCTACACACAAAATAATGCTGTATCATTCTATTTATGTGAAACTCTTGAAAAGACAATGATAGAAAACAGATCAATGATTGCTTAAAGCCAGGCAGGGGTCAGTTACGGGGATTGGCTGGGAAGGGAAATATAGAACCTTTTTGAGATGATGTAAATATTCTATTTATTTATCATGGCAGTACTTATGCTGGTGTATATGTTTGTCAAAACTTATAACAGTGCATTTAAAATGAGTGTATTTTGTTGTACATAATTTATATCTAAATAAAGGTAGCTTTTTAAATAAGTATGAAGGAGGAATTACTGTTACCGGTACAATCATGTCATGATGGAGAAAAACAAGCCACCTTGATTTCATGAGCATCTTTATAACCAACTCTACTAGCTTCTTATGGCTGTGGCAACACATTGCCACAAATTGAGTGGCTTAAAGCAATAGAAATTTATTCTCTCACAGCTCTGGAGACCAGAAGTCGGAAATCAAGTTGTTGGTAGGACCCACTTATTTTTAGGCTTCTGGGAAGAAGTCTTCCTTGCCTTTTTCAGCTTTTGGTGGCTGTCAATGCTCTGTGGCTTCCTTGGCTTGTGGCCACACCACTCTAGTCTCTGCCCCCCATATATACCTCTCCTTTTCCACTGTGCGCATCTTCCTCAGTGTGTCTCTCTGTGATAAGGACATTTGATATTAGATTTTGTACCTGCCTGGATAATCCATGATAACCTTATATGGAAGGACTTTTGTCCAAATAAGGTAACCTTCAAAGGTTCTGAGGATGAGGATGTGCACATACTGGAGGGTGGGGGCACCTATTATACTATTATACATGAACTGATATGATTATTCATTAATATAGTTTCCTGTGACTTCATAGAATATAACTGTCCTTCACATTTTAAACAATATTCTGGAGTCATTATGGGATTCTGTGGGAAAATGTTTTTTCTTACTCTCCTCTTTATAGCTTGCTGAAATGAGCCTGATCTTCCTTGAGTCATGTTAAGACCTGTTAATCTAGTTGAAGGTCAAGAGAAATAAGACAGAAGTGACTCATTCAAGTGATCTATGTAGATAAACAAAACTCCTAGAGCTCTACATTAAGTTTGTTATCTTTTGTTCTACTTTCTCTACAGATGTATCATGGGTACCTTACAAGGTCAACAGAACAAAATTTGAATATTTTTAGATTTCTTGATCAATATATGATCACTGTGTCACCCCAACTTTTGCTATACAGAATAGAAATTATACATAGGGAATTTTCATCAATCATATTTCTTATAATTTGCTGAAGACAGACCAAAACATTATTGAACTGAACATTTTTATTTGACAAACTTGTTTGCACTATTCTCTCTTGCAGACACCGTACCGAGTAAGTGAATAAAATACAGGCCCTCTCCTATTCACTGTTACCCTGTTTCCCTGAAAATACAACAGTGTCTTATACCCTGTTTCCCCGAAAATGAGACAGTGTCTTACCCTGTTTCCCTGAAAATAAGACAGTGTCTTATATTAATTTTTGCTCCCAAAGATGCGCTAGGTCTTATTTTCGGGGGATGTCTTACTTTCGGGGAAACATGGTAGTTGTGATGTGTTGAGGGTAAA
Source organism: Craseonycteris thonglongyai (assembly GCA_004027555.1). Classification (NCBI taxonomy): domain Eukaryota; kingdom Metazoa; phylum Chordata; class Mammalia; order Chiroptera; family Craseonycteridae; genus Craseonycteris; species Craseonycteris thonglongyai. The sequence goes on from PVKE010001341.1 coordinate 87,868, forward strand.
GTGACAGATTGCCATGGAAAATGCGGTCTACTTAAAAAATGTGAAATGGTCTCATATCAGAATTCTGAACAGAAAATGAAATTTGTTCATTCTTTGTTCATACAGTAATATGTAAAACATTTAATTTAAAAAAACAACACAAAACTTTGAAATGAGTGAGAGTACAAATCTAACCAAATATGAGCCATTGTAATTTGTCTTAGAGAAAAATTATAGCCTTATGTCATTTCAAATTCTGCCAGGATGTGGGAAGTGCAACTTATATTCAGTGTGTTTGCACTGCCACTATCAGTAACTATGGTGAAAGAAGTGGTTTTGGAGTTTCTGTGCCAGGATAGTAAAGCTGCTAGGGAGAACAAAACATTGATGAGGCAGAAATACCTAGCTCACCCCAGGATCTTTCAGTCCTACTTATCAAATGGTGATTTAGTCTCACAGAGAAATTAGAAAACTGAAACAATGGAAGCATGCCCTGCCCAGGGTTGGTTCCTGCCTTGTGCCCTGAGCTACTGGGATAGACTCCAGCCAACCTATGACCCTAAACTGGTTGAAGCAAGTTGGAAAATAATTAGCCTCCTTGTTTTTATTAACCTTTCTTAAATGGATATATAGCTCACATTTATTTAAATGTTTAATATTTATAAGTATTTTGGGTCTTTATTTAGAAGTTTGGTGATATTTTTGTGGATGTAGGAATTAAACTCTTTTATATCAATTAGCCTATGGGAAAATTGGTTTTGTTCTGTTGTTCTGTTTAAAGTCACAGTTTCCAAGAACTGTGTTAAGTGATGACTTACTGTACTATATAATTTATTTAAAACAAACTAACACAGACACAGACACAAAAATCTACCTTTTTTGAGTGGGGCATGTACTTTTTGTTTGGATAATTTGTTTTTCTTTTCTGATGACCAGGATTTTGTGCATGGCCAATAGCTCATTGATCTCCATTTAGACCCAATTTGGTGTTATATTTCCCACTTTATAAATTTGCAAACTGAGGTAGGATGAAGTTGGAATGTTATCCAACCATAGCAAATCAGTAACAGAGTCTCCTGGCTTTGTATCTGAACCTCAAAGCACTGAACTATGCTTTCCATATGTATTTTGAGCTTATCAAACTAATTTTCTGCTGAGAAAGTAAAGTTATTTAGTATTCAAGTTGGAAAGTTTAATTACCCAATTTATTTGTATTCCATTGAGAATTATCTACATTCCAGACTTATAGCTTTCAACATTTGTTATTTTGGAGTGAAAATTGAGTTGTAAAATATGCCAGGTTTCACAACTTAAGGACAGATGTGCTGATTTCTTTTTTTTTTTTTTTTTTAGACCTATTGCAAAATAATCTAGGTAAGCAGTTAATCGGTGCAACTGACATTTCAAAACATCTGAATCTGAGGCAAATAAATTCTTAAATTTAACAGATGGGTGTCAGTAGTGAAATGAATTATTTCCTTTTTCAGTTCCAAAGTCTTTCTTGTTTTTCTTTTCTATTACACACACACAAAAAAAATTGCTCTTTTAAATATTGTGATATTTTAAACACTGTTTGTAAGTGATCAGTAGTTAATTAAGACTCTCAAAGATATTAGTGCATTACTGAAAATACCCTATCTCCAAATTTATGAATGATAGAATCATTAAAAATTATATGCTAGTTGAGCTCTTTTGTCTTGAAGTTATAGAAGAGAGTTAGGTTAAAGATAACACATATAGTTGTATTATTATCTGAACCTTAATCATTAGCATTTTATTTTTTCTCTTCATTTTTTTAAATCACACAGTAGCTAACCATATTTCATGTGTATTTCTTCTCCCGTAACATTTTGATATCTGACTGATATCAAGTAAGGAAAGTTTAAGACCAAAAGGAAAATTTCTGTGGGAGTGATCAGGTTTTTATAAGGTGAAAGAACATCTTGAACTCATAGAATCCAGAAGTGTGTTTCCTCCCTTGGTTTGCTGACAGTATGGGTATTTTGGCTTGTGGAGTGGCCTTTAGAAATATCATGTATTATACATCTGAGGAAATAGCATGTGTGGTTTTAGTTACCACCTATCCATGAATGACTTCCAAATCTCTCTCGGCAACCCTGATCTCTCATTCTTTCTTGGCCTTTATCTCTTGAAATCTGAATAATGTCTCTTCTTGAAAGCATTGTAAATACTGAGAAGAACTGATGGTTTGAGGCTGATAAGAATTCTCATTATGTTATTTTGTTAACATCTTTCTTGAGTTATAATTGATTTACAAGAAAACAGAAAATATTTAATTCATACATTTGATGGGTTTGGACATATGCATATACCTATGAAACCATCACCAGTCAAGGTAATAGACAAAGCCATCATCTCCAAGTTTCCTTGTGTCCTTTTTATCTTTTCTTGTGATAAAAATACTTAACATGTGACCTACCCTCTTAACAAATTTATAAGTGCATAATACACTATTGTTAACTCTAGGCACTGTATTGTACAGCAGATCTCTAGAACTTACTCATCTTGTGTAACTGAAACTTTGTATCAACTTAATAACTCGCATTTTCTTCTCTCCCCTGCCCCTGGTAACCACCATTCTACTGTTTCTATAAGTTTGACTGTTTTAGATACCTAATAATAAGTGAGTTATGCAGCATTTCTCCTGTGTCCGGCTTATTTCACTTAGCATAATGTCCTCCAGGTTTATCCATGTTGTTGCAAAAGGCAGGATTTTCTTTTTTTCTTTTTTTTTTTAAGGTCAAATAATACTCTGTTGTATATATATATCACACTTTCTTTATCCATTACACAATGGACATTTGGGTTGTAAAAGAGAATCTATATGGTATGTTTTACTGTTTTTTTATGTTTAGATGACCTTTGTCCTTCGTTTCTTTTTTTTTTTTTTAATTGTTAAATTTATTAGGGTTAAATTGGTTAGTAAAAATTACACAGGTTCCGGGTATACAACACTACATTATTTGTGTATCACAATATGTGTTCACCACCCAGAGTCATGAAAAGAAAGCTGACTATATGGTATGTTTTAAATCTAACAGTAGTCTCCCTTATTGATATTTCCCTAATGTTTTCTTATGTATATTTGCAGTGCTCATTATTCTTACCACACACACAATAAAGGGACACAAGGAAACTTTTCGGTGGGATGGAGATTGTGGTGGTGGTTTCACGAGTGTATGCATATGTCCAAATTCATCAAATTGTAAAGGGTGTTCCAAAATTCACACAAGAAGTAATTTTGATAGAAAACACAAGGTTTATAATTAAAAATTGTAAATTTTCATTGCTCAACAATGAAAACGCTTTGTTCTTTCGTGTAGTGCTCCATTTTTAATAACTCTGAACTGTCAGCTGTCACGCTGTCTTTTTTTTTTCCATTGGCAACACTTTACCGCACAAATGACGCAAAATTCAAATCTTGCGTGAATTTTGGGACACCCTTTATATGTTAAATATGTACAGCTTTTTGTATATCAATTATACCTCAATAAAACTGTTTTTCAAATAATAAAAACTCCTGAAATATAATTATTTTACTTTGCTGTTGCATTATGATTGCATTAGTTACAAAATAATTTTTAAGTATTATTTCATGATAAAGTTTTTTGCAGTAGTAGATTAGTTTTTAAAACAAGGAAGCATGCAGGATTTAAAAAATACTGATCCTTTATCAATATGTAAAATATATTTTGTTTTCTTTATACCTTGTATTTTAAAATAAAATTAAACAGTAAATATTAAAACTACAAAAGGACAGAAAGCAAATCAGATTTACTGTCTGATTTGAAGAATACTGTCCATTAACTATAATTTATATATAGTCTGAAGTAGTAGCTAAGAAAAAGTATATCATGAACTTCAGCTTTATGTTTGAAGTTTTTAAAAGTATTGCAATGTATGCCCTCATTAGCTTGATAGTAGCATAAATGTGCTTTTTTTGACATGCAAGTATTTCTAAATTTATTTTGTAATCAATTAGCAAAAACAAACAGAAAGTAGAACATGTAGTCATCCATGTTCAGCTGTTTGAGAACTGAAAAAATCGCTTTAAAAGTTAGGTTTAACAATAAAAAAGGGTTTTAATTTTCATAAGACCTCTTGTGTTGAAGTAGTATGCAGCTGAGGCCCTCTAGTGTCACAGATGAATATGACGTAATGTTTTAAGATTCTTGTGGACAGAGTCAAGGACAAGAGAAATCACTAGAGTTGACTCATATCATAGAGCCCATTGAGCCCCCAAAATTAGATGTTTATGTTTTATTTGTTAACCTATCTCAATAAAAGTTTTCTTTGTTTTTTTATACATGTGTTTATCAATGTAATTATAACTGTTTTTAAGTTTGTAATCTTTTCCTTTACATAGCTGATTTATTGTTTTGATGATCTAAATAAAGACTGTTTATTCCAAATTGTTCTTGTTTCACACATTTTCTATTATAATTGCTTAAGACCAGCTCTATGGCACTTTAATATGTGAGAAATTATTTGATAAAGAGGAATAGTTTATAGGTCAGTTTAAATAAGCATCTTTATGAATAGTAACTTTTTTTTTACATACTTCACAGAGAATATCAATTTAATGCTTTATTATAAGTGTGGCTGACAAACAGGGATTACCAAACAACTGAGGGAAAAAATCGTTTGAAAGAGAGCAAAGGGAGGAAAAAAATAATTTACTCAGATGAAATGAAGATAACTCACTTTCTTGCTTCCTGAATTAAAATAATTCTAATAACTAGCCTCAGAAAATTTCAAAAGAACAACGTATTCATAACCAAAGAATAGGATCTGTTGAAAAGGAACAAGAGGGAGATCCTGGAAATTAAATAATAAAGTACATAGGGCAAAAATCCAGCTCATAGGAAATAAAACAGAAAGTTGATATAGAGAATACATTCAGTTTTCACTTCCCCAGCAAAAGTTCCAATTAGAAGATACAGTAGAAAGGAAATAATGAAGGACATAACACATCAACTTCTCCTTATTAATGCTTGTATGTTAATGGAACATGTGTTTTAAAAGGACATACCTAATGCTTACTAGCACTCTAGACATATTGTGCAAAAATTTTATGTCTACAAATAAAGTTAAAAAACAATTCTGAAAGCCTCCATAGAGGAATATAACAAGGTTTCTACAACAAAATTAGAGTCAGACTGATACTAGACTTTTCACCATTAATAAAGAACACTCAAAGACAATGAAGAAATTCTTTCCAGTTTAAGGACAAGAATAAGATATTTCAAGAAATGCCATACATTAAAATGGCATACTCGTTTCCCCTTATGAAAAATTTTCTCAAGGGTATATTCTAGCTAAATGAAAAGAAAATATACCAAAAGAATAATATAATATGACGCATAAAAAAATGATGAGGGGAAGCCGGGATGGCTCAGTGGGTTACGTAAGCGCTCACTTTGCAGCGCCGGGGACTGAGGATTGAATCCCAGCCCCGGCCCGTGCAGACCCATATGCTGAACTGGGAGCTCCCCCAGTTCAGCTCTCTCTCTGTCTCTGTCTCTGTCTCTCTCTCTGTCAAAAACAATAAAAATAAATAAGTAAAACCTAAAAAAAAAAAATGATGGTAGTTGATGAAAACCTTCATAATAGTTATATTTGAATAGTTATAATTATGTTTTCTTATCCATTAAATCCTGATCACTGAGACATTTTCTTTTTGAGAGCTAAGGTGTAAGTGGCTTAGGGTTTACCGGTATATTTTCTCTGCTTAGTTCTACAGTGCATATTTACTAATTGTAGTACAGCAGTGTGCTAGTCACTTCCCAAATGTCTCAGAGTAAAAGCCAGAGGCTTAACAATGGCCAAATGGCCTAGGGTGATATGATATGGTACATTGATACCTACCTTCCTGACTTCATCTCCTACCACCCTTTGCTCTTCTGCAGGTATAGTGGCCTCCTTGTGATCTTTTGAACTGCTATGTATTTTCCCATTGAGGACTTGCTTAACGTGCCCTCTGCCTGAATCACACGTTTTTAGAAAGCTGCTTGTCTTTTTCACTTCCGTTAGATGTGTGCACAAGTATTACTTTCTCAGTGAGGCATTGATGGATCATACTGCTACCCCACATTCTTCTGTTTTCAATTTTTTCTCCTTAGCACTTAATCACTATATGCCATGTTATGTATTTACTTGTCTGTTTAGCTTTCAAGAAGGGACTGCAGACTTCTTTTACTTATAACATTTGATAATTTAAAAATAATATAACTAATAAAAATCAGAAGCTGGAAAAGGAAAGTGGGAAAGTTGTAGAAGTATGTTAATTATATCATGCATAGTGAAAAGTTTATTGTATTAAATAAAAGTAACTACCAGAAAAATTGAAAACAAATTGTTAAAGTTAGTTACTTATGAAAATTGGGAGTAGGGTGAGAGGAGAAAGATTTTAGTTTTCCATCTCTGGTTCTTAAGATTTTTTTTTTTTTAATTTAGAGGAAGTCATATTGCAACTTTAAAAAAATGTTATTTAACCTACTTTTTTAAACATTAGGTTTATTAAGGTGTGATTTGCATACCTTAACATTTACCCTTTTAATGTACAGTTCAGGGAAGCTGGGATGGCTCAGCGGGTTAAGCGCTCGCTTTACAACCCCAGAGACTGAGGATCGAATCCTGGCCCCAGCTCACGTGGACCCATATGCTGAACTGGGGTGTGTCCCCAGTTCAGTTCTTGCCAGGGCCTTTGTGGGAGGCTCCTGGCCCACCTCCTGCCCTGTGCAGCCCCATGCCTACCCTGTGGTGTGAAACTATATGGAAAACTAATGTTGTCAACTATGGAGAATGCTCTGGGCCCTCCCCCTTCTCTCTGTGTCTCTCTGTCTGTCTCAAAACAATAAAAATAAAATTTTAATATACACAAACATGGTCCTGTACCCATCACCAAAATTCAGAATAGAACAGTTCCATCATGCACGACTCCATCATACTCCTTTGGAGTCAACCCATCTTCCTACCCAAGCCCATGACAATTAGTGATATATTATTCCATCTTTTTATTTTTTGTTTATATCTTTTATTTATTCTTGTTTTCTTTTAGCCTGAATGTAAATGAATCTTAATTCTTATCCATTCTGATAATCCTTATCTTTTAATTGTGAGTTTACATAATTTCCATTTAACATAGTACTTGATACATCTGAATTAAAATCTGTTACCGATAGTTGTTTTCTTATTGTTCCAATTTGTTCTTTTATTCCTTTTATTCTGCCTGCTTTTGAATTGACTATTTTTTTAGCAATTTTGTTTTATCTCCACTATTGTCTTGTTATTAGTTTGTCTTTTTAAAATTACTTTTAATGGTTACCTGCAGATATTAATTTAATTTTTAAAAGTCTTAATTTGAAATATCAAAAATGTATAGAAAAGAAATCTATACCACAAAGTTCATATTGGTGGAAAGGGAGTTGGGTTTGAATAAGTCTCCTCTACCTTTATGTGTATTATTCCTAATTCCCTACATGAGTGATGTTTGACTTAAAAAAAATAAATTTTAAATAAATTTAAAAAAATGAAGAACGAAGGAGAGAGAGAGAGGAAGGGAGAGAGAGAAAAGAAGAAATGAGCATCCCTGTGGATGATGGCTATAAAGAAACAGGATAAGAGTTAAAAGGAAATATTTGAGAAATCATAAATTACTATAGGTTGCTTTATGGATTGATATGGAAAGCAAGATTATGTCTAGCTACCATCAAATATATTGTAGCTGTTGAGCAAGATAGGTGGTTTTCATTGACTTAGTTCTGCCATGTATCAGAAACTTTCCTGATAATTTGGCAAAGCCAAACCTACAGGTCAATTGTATACCACCAAAATTAAATTTTCTTCCTGGAAAGAACAAATATGCTATTAGAGTAGCCTTCGGGAAATTATAGGTTCTTTGTGAGATCAATTTTGTTGTAATCATAAAATCCAAAATATGTATAAGTGGATATTTTAGAAAATGTATAGACAATTTTCTCTGAATAGAAGAGGAACAGTAAAAATATAATTGTTTGAATTTTGTCACAAACCCTATCTCATTCATTAAAATAGGTTTTGTATCTGCTTTGTAATTGATCTGTGACACCTTATTTTCTTTGTAGCTCTTCGAAGGTTTTGTGCATAGCATTTGAGGTACTCCAAGGCTTGCAGTATATGAACAAACATGGTATAGTACATCGGGCACTGTCTCCTCATAATATCCTCTTGGACCAAAAGGTAATTACCAAATAACACATTAAATATTTGTTATTTGATGTTAAAAGTTGCTGAAGTCAAACCCACTCAATCAGAGGGACTACAAAATAGATAAGAATGTGTTTTAAGAATATATTCATAATGAAAAGACTGTATGAAAGTGATATACTTGTGGTTGGAAATTGTATAAATCCATGTGTCTTTTTTGTATGCATTATTCTTTTTTTCCTCAACAGTCATTTTCTAACATCATGATTTGCTTTTTTTCTTCACTCATTTTTAAAAAAGTACATATTATTTGTTCTTCATCCAACCCTCCTGAATTTGCTTTCATCTTAAGAAAGCTCCTCTATTCGCATAGAATATTTGTTTTATAGGACAACTGCATTGTGTTTTCTCCTCTTTATTCTTCTTCTTTCCTATTTCCTCTTCTTTATTTTATTCCTTCTCATATCTTCTTTATTCACCAGTTTTTCATGCCTAGCTTTTTTTTTATTTTTGAGTGCTCCTTCTCTACTCGGAAATCTTATGGGTGATTAATGAGAAGCTTATCAACCCTTCTAAGAGAATTATAGGTAGCAAGGTGGTATATTTTCAGAAATAATCATAATTTCATTCCTTTTTGTAAGCATACAAAAATAATTTTGAGGGGATATTTTTTGGGGAATTATTTAGCAGGATTACTCGTTTCCTCTGATTCTCTTTAAGACTTTTAGTACAATTACCCTATGGTATTAAAAATCACAAAAGAGAAAACGGTGATTATTAATTTCATATTAATGGGAGTTGACTATCAAACCCATTTAATAGCTTTAATATATAAATGTTTAATAATGCTGAGAAATAAAGTTCTGAGAAAAAGAAAACAAACCTATTTTAAAAATCAACTTAAATTTTTGTTCTTAAACATCTAAAAAGGGAAAATTTTAAGACATAAAATTTATTTTTACCTTTTCTTAAGACACTCACTTTTGTGATATTTTCAAACATAAAAAATTGTTGGAGGGGAAGCTGGGATGGCTCAGTGGGTTAAGCGCTCACTTTGCAGCGCCGGGGACCGGGGATCGAATCTTGGCCCTGGCCCGTGCGGAACCATATGCTGAACTGGGAGCTCCCCCAGTTCAGTTCTCTCTGTCTCTGTATCTCTCTCTCTCTCTCTCTCTCTCTCTCTGTCAAAAATAAATAAATAAATATATTAAAAAAAAATTGTTGGAAATCTAGCAGATTGACTAATATCTTAATGATATGAGAACTGATTTTTCCAAGTTAAGAACTCTTATGTCAGAAATAAATTACAGCATTATCAATGGGCTTGCAACTCCCTGAAAAAAAATTATTTTGTGAATATTACTACAAAATAATCTATGCAAGGACTCAAAGAAAATTAAATACTTTTTCTTTTTATTTTTTTGCTTTATCAAAAAGCTTGGAAAATATAAACAAAAATTTTTGGGTGTGTATATGTACATATGTACATACATATGCATATACACATAATACATATATGTACACACCTATATACATATATATTTATAATAAGTATAAAGCATACTTTAAACAATGGCAAATAGTTTTAAATAAAATTATGATAAATTAATATATATTTTAATGTATTTGAATATGTGATGGTTACTTATAAAATGTACAGTGATAATTTCCTTGCCAGTAATATTAAAATATTTTATAATGACATTTTCCTTTATTTTTGTAGGGACATGTTAAATTGGCTAAATTTGGACTTTATCACATGACAGCTCATGGTAATGATGTTGATTTTCCAATTGGGTAAGAATATGTTTTTGTTTTTGTTTTCTGAGTTCTGTCTTAACCTTTATAATTTTTGATAAATGTATGTTTTTTTAATTATTAGTGATATCACTTTTTGACATACAACTAGATTTTCTTTAGTAACACCTTACTTTTCCATATAGTTTTAAAAGAATAGACAGTGAATTTTCCCCAGCATCTAAGAGTTCCCTGAAGTTGATATTTCATTGAATTTAAAGAGATTATTGGCTAACAGACTATTAACCTTGTTCACCCTATATTGCTTACTAATTAACTTTTGGGTGTTCCTCAAAAGACCGAGAAAAATTATTCTCATGTTGTATTTCTTTGTTTCTGAGTTTAATTTCCTGTTCTCTAAGATTTACATTGTACCGGTATGTTAAAACTTAATTTGAGTCATTATAGATTTCAGAGGTAATGGGAAAGATTCTATACCTGAGAGCCAGTGTTTAAGTTTGAGAGGTTTATATGATCACTTCTGATATATAAAATCCAAGTTTATGTCGGCCTCCAAGAAAGGAAAGTTCTTTTTAGCATGTATAATATGAGTCTTATTTTTTGAGTAGTTTAATTTTGACAATATTTTAGATATACAGAAATTATAAAATATACGTAACAAAGAATTCCTGTATACCCTCCTTCAGTCAAATTCCTCAAATGTTAACATTTGCTTTATCTTTTTTTTATCTTATTTATACATATATGTATGTGTGTATAAATATAATTATTTGAATCATTTAAGAGTAATTAGTGCATATAATGGCCCTACTTCAGCTTTTATTTTCTAAAGTAAGGAATTTTCTCACATAACCATAAGACAATGATCAGAACCAGGAAATTCAAACTGATATAATATCATTATCTAATCTTGGGCCTTTAATCATACTTTTCAATTGCCATCTGGTTGTTTTTAGTAGTATCCTTTTGAGTTTTGCTGTTTGGGCTGTCTAAAATCAGTTCTATCACTTCTTTTACTAAGAATTGTGGTTTGGAGTCATGGGATTGCTTAAAAACTAAATTAGATATTTAAAAGAGGTCTCATTTATAAATTACCCTTTTATTTTTATAGGTTACATTGTAGGCTTCTTACTTAAAAATATGTTTGTTAGAACATCTAATGTTAAAATAAACTGATTAGTCACGCGTGCCTTTATTTATTAAGAAAATATTTATTGAGTGTCTTCTTTTCTGGCTGCCAGATATACAAAAATCAATTAAGATAGAATCCTATCCTTAAAATTCTCATGGTTTAATGGGAAATTTTTCTTGTTGATAGACTACTTATTAAGATGACTAAATTCATAATCTTAAAGTTTTGCACATCCAAAACTTGTAGTCATAGGCAATAAACAGTTGTTTTTATAAGCACTAAAACAATATTTTATTAAAAAAATAGCCTACACTATTTTTTTTCAAAAAATTTTTAAATATAATAAAAATAAGTTCATAGTAAAGCTCTAGTATCTTCATCATAGGTGATAATTGCCTTTTGAGTCGGCTTTTAAGGAGCTGTAGTAAATGTGATTGTTGCTGCTGCTTCATTTTATCTAAATCAGTTTGTGTGAGAGAGAACTTCAAACATAATATAAACAAGAATTGCTTTAATTTTTAGGTTTTACTTAAAGGTGATGAATAAAGAAAGGAAGTGTTTTTTCTTAAAACACATCAAGCCTTTTTGAAGAACTACGTTTGAATTTAAAATGCTTGAATAGAATTGGTCTTATGTTGCCATTTGGTCTGGCTTACTTTGAAGTCTTAGACCCAAAGGGTCTGAACAGAAAGTATCAAAGAGCAAAATGTGAAACATTAGCCAGGAAAAATAAAGTGATCAAACAACTTAGGCATGAAAGAAAATATTTACACCAGAAGAAGCTTGTAGTTGAGTCAGAAGACAAATATTAAGGAACAACAAAGTAAAATGTTAACATCTGTTTCAAAATATTGTAAAGAGTTAAAAATAGTTCATTCATTTTAGCTGGCCAGTAGCGTAATACCTGGTTAAAACATTAAACAGATGATGAAAGTGACTTACATTTACATCTCCAGTCATACAGCAAGGTTCTGGTAATTGTCTTTGAGTGTTAAAATGCTCTGCTAAGAAGAGACACTTGTTAAAAGGAGATAATCTACATTAAAAAACAATCCTAGGGCTTGTTGTTTTTATTAACTTAATCAGTTCTTGATTGGACAGGAAATTAGAAATTTTGGAGCAAGGATAACCTCTATGCTTCAAGAGATCACCAGTCAGAAGTTGCAGATGTAACAATTTACCTATAGTTTGCTTTACTTTTTACTGTTCATACTGTCATTTTTGGGGTTAAATGTGCTGGAAATCAGGATTAAAAATGAACACTTTGCTTTCTGAATGTAATATGGGGATGATGATAATAGTATGGCATTGCATTTCTGTCACATTTTTTATTTGTATTAAATTTATATGTACATGTAGCATATATAGTATAGAACATGTTCTATGACTGAAATTAGAACATTGGTTTTATAACATCAAGTTCATTGCTTTTCCCACTAGACTTCAGCTGTTTCCAGAGATATCACACATTCAATTAGAAGAGCAGTATGACCTCTTAGGGTAAAATTACATAATGAAAATTTGTGTATGAGAGAAATACATAGACAGATTAAAGAAGATATTATCATTCTCATTATTGTATTAAAATGAAACGGAATTAAAAAACCTAAGTTGTCCATTTGAATTTGTTATACCCTTTCACTTAATTGACTTTTATTTTACACGTAAATAAGAAGTATTGTCGGTAGTAGTGTGCAGAGGTGGCTGTAGGAAAACACAGGAAGAGAAATGGAAGAGAGAAAAAACTTGACAAGATAGTTCTAAAATGTACATATAGAACAAACATTTGAAAATAGCCTAGATACTCCTAAATAGAAATTAAAGGGTATTTGTGTGTTAGGAGGGCTTGTCTTAGCAATAATCTGTAATTATTATATTATGTTACAGACTTAAAATATGAAAATACTTAATAGTACAGACTTAAAATACTAAAATACTTAAAATAATGTTCAATAATTAGAACAGAGCTCAATGGCTTATATATGTAGGAATAAAGACAAAATTGTACCTTTCATCATATGAAAAACTGACTCGGGATGAATTAAGAAACTTAAATATGAAACGCTAAACTATCAAAGTTTTAGAAAACATAGGAGATTATTCTCACAAGATGTAAAATCACTAAGTATGAGAGAAGAGATTAATTAATTTGAAGCATTAAGAACTTCTGATTCATAAACAAATACCATCAAGAGAATGAAAAAACAAACAAACAAAAACAAGCCACAAAATGGTAGAAAGAATCTTAAGTCATAATTACTGAAAAAAGAACTAGTATCCAGAATTATAAAGGACTCTTTCAAAACAGTAATAAAAAATATTAACAGCTATGCAGAAAAGTGTTCACATAGAAGGCATGAGATGGCTATTCTCAGAACCTAAGTCCTCTTTTCATGGTTGGCTTTTGGCTAGCACCTGGGAACTTGGATTTCAAAAGCATTTGTTCCCATGGTTCCCTAACTGGTAAGACTGGTTTACTGTGCCTCTTTATGGAAAGAATGTGGTTTACACAAAACACTGACTTCCTTCTAGGGGTCTTTAATTTTGGTGTGTGCTAAGCAGAAGATGCTTATGATCAATTCCCAACAAAAATCTTGAGCACAGCATTTTCAATAAGCTACCTTGACCAGAAGCATTGCACGCATGTTGCTACATTTTTGTTGCTGGGGAATAGAGTGCTCTGTATGCACCCTTATAGGAGGGAGAGAATGTAAGGAAGCCAGCATATAGGTTCTGCCAGATTCCCTCTTTTTCCTTTGTGATCCAGGATCCATTTTCTTTCTTTTTTCCTATGTGTCCTTACTCTGTCACTGTAATAAATCTTGGCTGTGAGTACATCTATATGTTGAATTCTATGGACCCTAGTGATTCTCTAATTATGGTATGGTCTTGAAGACCCCACACAACAATTTACAAGAGGACTGGATAAAAGACTTGAACAGGCATACTCAAACCTGAATAGCTAATAAACATGAAAATATGCCCCAGTCTCTTTAATTATCAAGGAAATGCAAATTAAAATCACAGTGATATATAAGTCTCCCCTACCAGATTGTCATACATTAGAAAATCTGTCACTATCAAGTGTTGGAGAAGAAGTAAGGAGTAGGAATTGTTATACACTGCAAGTGGGAATATAAATTGGACAATCCCTTTTGAAAACCTTTTGGCATGATGTCATAAAGTTAAAAGTGCACATGTCCTATGACTTCGAAATTCACTCCTAGGTTTACATCCATGGGAAAACTTTTGCAGATTTATACTGTACATATAATAGTAGTCTGAGCAGCACTATTTATAATAAAAAAAATAGCAAACACCTTAAATAACCATTGACAGAATAGATAAATGAATTTTAATATATTCCTAAAATAGAAGTAAAAATAACTTACAGCTATATGCAACAATATGGATGACTCTTTCAAATAAATGATGGGGTTGATTTAAAAAGCAAATCACAAAAGAATACTGACCAATAATATGAAGTTCAGAAATATGTTTGACTAAATAGTATGCTTTTTAGGGATTCAAACTCAACTGTAGTAAAACTGTAATAAAATGGAAGGGAGTTATAGACACAAAAACTCTAGCTATCTGTTCCTTTTGGGGGATATCAAGAAGACAATGAAGGAGAAGCACAGATGGACATATAGTGATAATAAGATGATATTTACTTAAATTGCTTGATAGGTGCACAGGTATTCATTGAATCTTTATTCTTCATACCTTATTCATATACAATAGCCTGTCTTTTGTATTTACTCAATATTCAAAGCAATGTTCAAAAATCTTATGTTGGTGAAGGGCAAGGGAAAGGGCAACTTGAAGATATACATATATCAAAATTGAAAATGCATATACCTGATGACTTCCTAGTGCCACATCTAGGAATTTGTCATCTATACATACATTTGTGGGAAATAAAGTAATAGTAATATATTTATTTTAGCATTGTTTGTAATAGTAGAAGAATGAAACTTCCAAAATGTTCTTCATCAAAGTTTGATCAAATAAAGTACATCAAAACAATAAAATTAGTGACAGTTTTCAAAAAGAATGAGGCAAATCAGTACTTGTTTTGATAGAATGACTGAACTCTAAAACATACTTTTAAGTGAAAAACAGGAGTGCAGAGTAATGTGTATAGTAGGCTGTCTTGTGGGGCCCTGGTGATGAGTGGTCAAGTTTATCTATACATAAG
>PVKE010001342.1:0-102913 GCA_004027555.1 Craseonycteris thonglongyai
GTGCTGGAGAGGCTGTGGACAAAAAGGAACCCTCATACACTGCTGGTGGGAATGTAAACTGGTACAACCACTATGGAAGGCTGTATGGAGATTCCTCAAAAAATTAAGAATGGAATTACCATATGACCCAGCCATCCCTCTACTGGGCATCTACCCAAAAAACCTGAAAACCTTAATCTTTAAAGATGTTTGTACCTGCATGTTCATCGCAGCACTGTTCACAGTGACCAGAACATGGAAACAACCAAAATGCCCTTCGAGAGAGGACTGGATACAGAAGATGTGGTACATTTACACAATGGAATACTACTCAGCAATAAGAATTGATGAAATACAGTCATCTGTGGCAACATGGATGGATCTAGAGACCATCTTATTAAGCGAAATAAGTCAGAATGAAAGAATCCGGAAACATATGACCTCACTTATAGGTGGAATATAAAACTGAAAGTTACAAGAGACCTATGGACACACTCAATAACTTGGTGATTGCCTAAGGGAAGGGGAGGAGGGAGGGAGGGAGAGAGGGAGGGGAGTTGGGAGAGGGCACCAGCATAATGGACACACTCAATGATTTGGTGTTTACCTGGAGAGGAGGGAGGAGGGGGGAGGGAAAGTTGTGGGGGGAGGTTAGAGTGGGCACCAGATATATGGTGGTGGAGGGGGACCTGATTCTGGGAGCTGGGCACATAATGCGATGCATGGGTGATGTGATGTGGAGTTGTACATCGGGAAACTATCTAATTGTTACCAACCAATGTCACCCCATTAAATTTAACAATAAAATATAATAATAATAAAAAATAAATAAATAAATAAATAAATAACCCTTGGAGGTTCTCATTAAATAACAACTTTTTAGCAACTGTTAAGAGAATAATTCCAAAAGTGCTTCAAAATACATTTGTTTATGTGAAACTCACAATTCTACTACTATAGTTGGCATTCTTTTTAAAAGTGAAATCTTACAGAAGATCTTATTCAAAGCCAAAGGTAGGAAATGGGAGTCCTTTTACTGTGTACTGTTGTTCCTGGCATCATAAAGGCTTTTATGGATCAGTTACTCTTTCTGTTGCATTTGTCCATTATCCAAAGCTTTGCTAGTAAAAAGAAAACATTGAAATGAACCATTTTAATCTACATAGGGAGTGACTTGATTATCTATTACCTATTTATACTGATATATAAACACACAATAATAAAGTAAGTTTTAATACGTGCACGATAGACATCAACAATTCAAACAAATGGCTTTAAGAGACATTTAAAAAACTGAAATCCAGAACAAGAAGAAACACTTTATAATTTAATCAACATAAAAGTCTCTACTACACTGGCTCAGTTGTCTTTACTGGTCCTCTGACCAGTAAAAGAGAACAATGTTTAAGTTCTTGGATTGAATTTGAAATTACAGGATTTCCCAATAAGTTTACTTAAATGTTTTATTCAATTATTGTTGACATGCAATATTATATTAGTTTCAGATATACAACATAATGATTAGATATTTATATAACTTATGAAGTAATCACTTCAATAAGTCCAGTACCCACTAGACACCATACATAGTTATTACCATATAATTGACTATTTCACTGTTATAATTTACATCTCCATGGCTATTTTGTACCTACTAAGTTGTACCTCTTAATCCATCCCTCCATTCACGCATCACCCCAATGCTCCTCCCTTCTGGTAACCATCAAAATATTCTCTGTATCTGAGTTTGTTTCTGTTCTGTTTGTTCAAATATTTTGTTTTGTTTTGTTTTGTTTTTAAGATTCTACGTGTAAGTAAAATCATGTAGTATTTGTCTTTGTCTGATTTATTTCATTCAGCATACTACATTTTAGGTCCATTTACATTATTGCATATTATTGCAGATGGCAAGACTTCAGTTTTTTTATAATATATATATAGATAGATAGATAGATATGCCACATCTTCCTTAAACTTCTTTGTTCTCTTTATTTAAACTATAAACTTTGTTTTAAAGTCTATTTTGTCTGGTATTAGTATTGCTATCCCAGGTTTATATTTTTATTTCCATTTTTATGAAAGGTCTTTTTCTATCCCTTTACTTTCAGTCTGTATGTGTCTTTCAATCTGAAATGAGTCTCTTGTAGGCAACATATGTATGGGTCTTTTTTTCTTATCCATTCAACCTCACTATCATTTGTTTGGAGCATTTAATCCACTTACATTTAAAGTAATAGTTGATACATATGTAGGTTTGCCATTTTGTTATTCAAATTTTTATCTCCTCCTCCTCCTCCTCCTCCACCTCTTGTTCCTCCTCCTCTTGCTGCTCCTCCTCTTGCTCCTGCTCCATCTCCTTCTCCTGCCTCTTCTTTAAAGAAGTCCCTTTAACATTTCTTGTAATACTGGTTTGGTGGCGATGAACTCCTTTGTCTTGTTCTTGTCTAGAAAGCTCTCTATCTTTCCTTCCATTCTAAATGATAGACTTCCTGGGTAGAGTGTAATCTTGGTTGTAGGTCCTTGCTTTTCATCACTTGAATATTTTGTGTCAATCCCTTCTGGCCTGCAAAATTTTTGTTGTGAAATCAGCTGACAGTCTTGAGGAGCTCCCTTGTATGTAACAGTTGTTTTCTTGCTGTGTTTAAGAGTCTCCCTTGGTCTTCTAGTAGTGTTGGCTGAAGAATGAATTAATTATATATTGTTTACATATTTGTTTTCAGATAGTACTTCAACATTTTTTACAATAGAAAGAAGAAAAGGTGTTTTTCCCAAAGCTACTTGGCATTTTTTTTGTCTTTTTTTTACTATTAAGGAAGAAACCCCAAGCAAGACTTCTACGTTCACTAGAAATTTGTAAAGTACTACATTGAGTATTCACAGCTTTAAATATTTTCTGAAAATTGTAAATATTTTTTCTCTATATTCTATCTACATACTTACTTTTAATTATCATACTGATCATACGATCATTAGTTTAAGTTTAAATCACAGTATACCCTTAGTTCAAATTTCCTCTTTAAGGATTCATTTGTAATATCATAAATCAAATAATCTTTCTAATAGATCAATGTATATTTCTTTTTGGCCAACTTCCTGCAAATCTGAGTAGATCATTGATGACTATATTTTACCACATTGTTGATGGGAAAGCTTGATGGGAGAAAGAGAAGGGGGAACTCTGACATTCTTTTGTTGTTGGCTTGTGCCCTCCATATTAGTATCACACTGAATATGCATTTCCATGAGCAATAATTTTAATCTACTTGTCCTGTTTTTCAGGGCTGGTTTAGTAAAACCAAATAATGTAATTCATTAATCCACTTCACCAGACACATGTTAAGTGCATTATGGGAGGGGAGAGTGATTTAAACTCTTTGTGTCACACTGATGTTTACTAGTCAAAGCATGGCACAGTACACAAAAGCTTTTAAATTTCAGAATGAATTGTGAGTCATTTATTTTACTAAAAGACAAGCATTCTAAACTTGTTGACCTTTTATGTGGTATGTAGCTCTCATTTAATAAATATTTATACCACTGCCAGCAATGGTTATTGTGGATGGTCACATGAATATATCGATTGTAAAACTTATCAAATTATATATTTAACATTAGCAATCTTTATTTTATGTAAATATTATGTCAATAAAATTTTTAATATTTTTGGAGATTTGGATATATATTATTATTATTACAGAGCCTGTTGAAGTTAAAAAAATTGAAAATAATGGTGTATTTATTTTTTATTGTTATGTTACAAATGAACACAAATTCAGCAACTTAAAACAATAATGCAAAGTCTGGTGGACTCTACTGTGTTCTCTGTTCAGTGTCTCACAGGCAGAAATGAGGGTGCCAGCCATTTGGAGGCTGTCTAGGAGATCTGCCTACAGGCTCATTCGGGTTGTGGGCAGTACTGCTCTCATGGTTGTAGGACTGAGGTTCTCATTTATGGGGCATGTAGCCCCCTTCCATCTTCAAGCCAGCAATGCTATGTGCAATCCTTCTTGTACTTTGAATGAAGCTGGCTTCCTCTTCTACATGCCTTCTGTTTCTAGGGCTCAAGGGTTTACATTGAACCTACATTAATAATCCAGGATAATCTCCTTATTTTAAAGTCAATTGTCATTAGTCACCTTAATGACACCATTATGCCTCTTTTGCCAAAGGTAACATATTCACAGTCCTGGGTATTGGGGTGTAAATCTTCTGTTGGATCATAATTTTGCCCTCACAGACAGTATACTACCACTTATAATGATAAGAGCTAACAGGAATTGCGTGAAGCCTACTGTGCCAGACAGTGAACTAAATTTTTCAAAGTTATTGCTGAAGTTTATCCTCCCAGCTGACATACCAAGTGGGCACTATTTCTTGGTCATTGTTTTATTTGAAAATAACAATGGAAAGGTTTGTAAGTAGCCAGTATCACTCAGCTAGTTGCAAAGCACTAAACTGATGGTGGTCATATTTTGTCACTATGTTATCCTTATTAACTAATTTTGTTTTAATCAAAAGTTTAACTATGGCCTCTCGCCAGTCCCTCATTCAGAATTGCTTGAATTTTTATCTCACAATGCATTACATAAATTGCTGTATTTAATCTTTTCTTATTGCTGAGTAGTAGTCCACTGTATAAATGTACTACAACTTCTTTATTCAGTCATCTATCAAAGCACACTCTGGTTGTTCATGGGAGAGCTGAGGTGGGGAGTAGGGAGGGAGCATCAAATATATGGTGATGGAAAGAGAGCTGATTCTTGGTGGTGAGCACATAATGCAATGTATAGACAAATGTAATGTAGAATTGCACACCTGGAAACAATGTAATTATTATCAATCAATGTCACTCCAATACATTTAACAAAAACAACAACAACAACAACATGTGCTACATAGCTTGTAGTTATTTACTCTTTCAATTGTTTAATCAACACTTGTCTTTTCACTAAGTGACAAGTGCTCTGAGGGAGAATGAGTATGTCTGCTCAGTATTGTATATCTATGTCACAGCTAATGTTTCATTCATGGTAAGGACTCATTAGGTGGTTGGTTGACTGACTGAATGAATGAATGAATGAATGAACAAGTGAACAGCATACAAGAATACAGTCCTCTTACGTTATCCTCTCCAAAGACTGATCATTACCCCCTGCCTTTAAGATGATAAGAGGTAACAGTGAGAATATAATGAAAGCTAAAAGCATGTACTTGTATTGCAGGCTTACACCCCACAGATTAATTATGACAGTCTATCAGTGTATCTCTGGAAAAGATTGCTAGGACCTGCCACTGCTTTCTTCTTCTCATATCTGCAAAGAGTTCATTCTTTTATAATAATACAGGTTAGATTTTATCTTATCATCATATTTAAACTAGTGAACAAATTGAACTCTCCCCCATTCTAGACTTTAGGAATGATTGCCTAGACAAGCATGTCCCAGGGACTGAATTTCTTTATGGAACCACAGAGATCAAAGTAAGGTCTTCCTGGACTAATACATACACCGATTTACTACATGACTTTATACCATGAATGGTCAAAGCAAAGCATGTAGGAACTGGGCATAATCTATGAGTACCTAATGTGACTCACTTGGCACATAGAGAGCATCCAAATATTGGCTAAATGAATAAATGAATGTAACCATGGCAACATATGGAAAATGGTCTCATGATTTCCCTAGATTTACAATTTTAAGAAAAAGTCTTCTGGGGTATGCTGGGATGGCTCAGAGGGTTGAGCTCTTGTTTTGTATCGCCAGGGACCAATGCTCAAATCCTGGCTCTGGCCCTTGTGGACCCGTATACTGAACTGTGGTGTGCCCAAGTTCAATTCTCACTAGGGCAAGTCTCCTATGTGGGAGGCCTCCTGGTTTGGCTCTTATCCCAGGTGTGCCTCACGTGCTCCATGTACAGACCTTTCTGAGACAGCCATTTGGTATATTCCCCACCATATGGAAGACGAGTAGAAAGAAAAATATCACAAATTTCCCTCTATAATCTACAAGTCTAGAATGGACATCATGGGGATTTGAATGACTGAAGGACAATGCAGCCACTTTGATTTTAAAGATGAAATCTTGGCTTTGCTTAGATAATTTTGAAATATTGAGTACATATGAAAAGATATCATGCAGGTTTTATAGGTCAAAAATGGTCAACTGCTGACTTTTTTTGTAAGGTTTGATCTAGTGAAGATGCTGTGAGAGAAGATGAATATTAACTTTAGTTATATCTTTAAAATCACAAAGCTGGAAGGACTCTTTTTTTTAAAGATTCATTTTATTGCTTTTGACAGAGAGAGACAGAGACACAGAGAGACAGAGAGAAGGGGAAGGGCCCAGAGCAGTCTCCATAGTTGTAAGTCATCAGTTTTCGACATGGTTTCATTATACATACAGATAAGCAGGTGGGAGATGGGTGAGCAGGGTGGAAACTGGGCTGGAGGCCTCCCACATGGGAAGCTCGCCCCAGCAAGAACCGAACTAGGTGCCACACCCTAGTTAAGCATATGGGTCCACACAGGTCAGGGCTGGGATTCAATCCTCGGACCCCGCAGATGCAAAGCGAATGCTTAATTTGCAGAGCCATCTCAGCTACAGTGATACCTTGGAATCCAAACACCCCAAAACTTGAACAAGTTGGCATCTGAACAAAAAAATCAAGCAAATTTTGCCTCTACATCCGAACACTGCTTTGGAATCCAAATGCCATCACGTTGTTCACGTGGGAATTATGGACTGTATATAGCCTGTAGCTTTATCCGAATGCCCACTAGTTTTGGAACTCAAACATTTTGGAACTCAAACAGGGTTCTGGGATGGATTAAGTTGGAATTCCAAGACATAACTGTAATTGAAAATTCCCTAATATCAATAGAACAATTCAAATAGAAGCTTATTTCACATACCTACCCAGGAGAGCCTGGATATGTAAGAGAAATAGCACCTTCTAATTTACATTTCCACTCTGAATGGCTCCAAGTCCCTAGTGACCATCATTGTCTAAGATGGCTGCGGAAGCTCCAGGTAATAAATAGATAGGACCTGGTAAGAAAACAGGCTTATAAGCCAGGCAGAGGCCAGGTCCTGGAGAACAATGAAAACCATGCTCTGAGGCTTGAATATTACCTTGCAAGCATCAAGAAGGCATTTCAATACTAAGCAGAAGGAAGACATATATGGATTTGTGTTTTAGCTAAATCATTTTGGCAATTATTTGAATGGCTTAAAGAAACATGAGACAGAAGACAGAGGCTCATGTAGGAAGTAGGTAAGCGCAAAGAGGATGGATAAAACAGGAAATGCAGCAGTGGAGGTAATGAGCATGCCCGCACTTTTCTGGAAAGGTAGATGGGAAAAAAGATAGAACTAAAATGATACTGAAAAGGTGACACAAGGTCAAGAAAATTTTTACTTACTTCTAGCTGTGAATGAGTAGGGTTGAGAATGGGTAGCTTTTTTTATAGAATATCTTCAACAGAAGCAGTATTTTCAGGAAACAGGAAGGTTTCAGAGAAGAAAGGTAGAGAGAAGGCTCTGTACAGAGGGAACATGTAAGGAAAATGTTCCCAACTGAAAGAAGTTGGTTGTGTACAGTCAAAAAGGGTTAGAGAGATCTGGGTTAAGAAACAAAATTTCATAAGGTGTTAAGATTATTGGAGACAGACAATTCTGGAAGCTTCTTTTTCCTTTGAGAAATCAAGAATAATGGAGGTGGAGAATGTTGTTAGAAAGTCCTGCTCTCAAGTATTTGGATGGCTACAAACCCTTTTCTGGTCAGTGCTGGTTTGGGGTCCAGGCAATTCCAGGTGTGGTCTGAGAGGATAAGGCTGGTCCAGTTTCATATAGAAGGTATGTGACCTCTGGCAGATGGCCATGATTATTAATGCCAGAATGCTACCTAGCACTCTGGGCTCCCTTGGGAAAGGGTAGGCCTCTACTGTCCCTGTGTTAGTTATGCAGATAGGGCAAATCTATAACCTAATTCTGGGTGCCCATGACCCAGCACTCAGTGGGAAGAAGTCCCAGCTGGTTCTGTGAAATTACCTGGTCAGCTTCCTTACTTAACCCACTGACATTATTGCTACTGGAATAATTATTTATCATCTACCACATCTTAATTTACAACTTCATAAATTACATGTATGATACAAGAACCCTATGCTTAGTGAACCTAAGGCATTGCCTTACTCACCAGTCACTTGATTATGGTTTTAAAAAATTACACAGAAATGTGTTAACACCAGTAGATATTGAGGGTATATTTTTGGAAAAGCTCTTCCTTTAGCCTCAGACCATCTAAAGGCCCTGCTATGTGTTCACAGGATTTCTTCACAATGGGGTGCTATGAGGGGCTGGGGCTTGGGGATCACCTCTGCTCAAGTGATTTATTTTGACCACTCTACCTAACCCAGACAGTAGAAATTAGACTGTGTGGTAAAACTTCAAAGGTAGAGAAAGATAGGTGATGAATACAGAGATACAAGTAAGCTTAAATACTGGAAGAGAGTGAGTAAATGTGAGCAAGGCAGGAAAGACAATGTGGTACGGAGGGATTCACTTTAGGTAGGAAAATAAAAAATGCTTTGAAGGGTTGCCTTTGGGGATGGATAGAGAACACATAGAAGTCTAGTAATGAGACAACTGCAGTTAGAAGTACAGAAAGCAGCTTATTTCGGCATAGCAGCCAAAGGGAAAAGTGGTAAGAGAGCAACAGAGATTCAACTACCCAAATAGTTGGCTAAAATCACTTCAGATATCTGATCACTCTCTCCACAAAATAAAATTGGTAAAATTGAATTTTAATTACGTAGATAACTAACATTTATATTTTCATTTTATTAAAGTAATTTCATAATAGATTTGTAATATACTTGGAAATCAATTCTATGATGTCATTTCCTAAACAGCTTCCAAATATCTTATCATAAAATGTCTACATTAAGTAAAACACTTTCATCAATTCAAGGTCCAAGCTATTTATCATGGCAAAATTCCAGTTAATTGTGAGTCAAAGGGAAGAATGTTTTGCACACAAGGTTAAAGGGAACATTTATAGCATTAATAGTCACTTTTATATACTTTTTTACTTACAAAAATATGCATCTCATATTTGCTCGAATTTTGGATATTTCTATGATCATTTCATGCACAGTAAAATTTGGGTACAGTACAAATTAAACATAGTTTTCTTTATTATTTCATTGTTGATTGATTTGATATGAGGTAACTGTTCTGGCTTAATTGCTTACTCTGAAAAAGCCCTTAGGGGAAAGATATCCTATGTCTACTCAAAACAAGCAAATAAAAACTATAAATAGAAATTTTAATTTGCCCTGAAATGTGATTAGGTGACTCTATCAAGCTTACAGCCTATTGCTAAAGTCTGAAAATGCTAAGTTCAAACACTTCACAAGAATCTAAGAAATGCACTAAAATTTACCAATATGTTGACAAAACACGTCTCTAATAAGTACTCTGCTTTCTCTGAGAAAGATTTGCAAGACCTCATAGGAAGGTTCACTCTGTAGTCCACTCTCTTGGAGAAGCCAGTTTCATATAACAATTCATTTAAAATCTTTCTGTCAAAAGAGTAGCATGAAAGAAAGGACTCGGGGAGGGGGACAAATGGGAGGAAGTCACCTCACAAAGTTTTCTTAACAGGTTAAGGAATTTTTGCCAGATAAAACAGAGTGGACTCTTTTAATTTCATTCTTGTGGGGTATTGTCCTCACTTCATTTTTTCCCCTTTAAGGGAACATAAATGATGGTCCTCAGGTTTGCAGACTGTGAATTAAGAATGGATTAGTTCGCTCTTAGGTGCTCCTCAACAAGCTCCCAATGTATCATGTCCACAGAAATGCCTGGACAGGCCCATCAATGTGCTCCCACCAGTGGAGTACTGCTCCCACCAGTGGAGTACTGCTCCCCAAGATATACCAGCAGTGTGTCCCTTCAGGAAACCATAATAGGAGGGTCTTAACAGATCTATTTACCAATGGAGACATGGGAGCCCACAACTTCTCTTATTGACTATTGACAACTACTCTTTTGGGTCCATGTTGTCTGAAATGAGTACTGGTAGCAATCTCCATGAATTAAATATTGGCTAAACTCTATTATCTAACAAAAAGCTACTAGAATTTCACAGGTGAGTGTGATTACATTATAACCAGTTTTTTCTATTTGTTCTCTACAACCTCATTAGACATGTCACAGCTGCTAGACAAGAGGATATGTAAGAACACTATTTAAGCAGAAAACTCTTGGAAACTCATAATCATTTTAATTTCAATATACTTAAAGGTTCTCAGGGGGATTTGCTTAGGATAATATAGTCCCTGCCTTCACCAAGTATCCTTGAGTCTAGCTTCAAACAGCATCCCAAATTTTCATTTGACAAACCATTTAAACAAGCAAAGAAAATCAGACACTTCAACACTGGAACTATTTCATTCTGTATTGTTACTCATGGTTGGCATATTCTTTTCTGCTTTCAGTCTAACGTTGACAATATGGTATACTATAAAATAGTTTGTATGCAAAAGCATTTTCTCTTCTGAAGTTAAACAAGTAGATGCATTAGAGAATACTGTAGGTTTTGTACTGCTGGCTGAGCTAACCCATTTCATCACTGTCCTACTTCAAAGAGGGTGTTCTATTTGTGGTTAAGAAGAGCAGAAAGTCCTCACACATTAAAGATGTAAGAAGTATGCTTTGTTTGCAGTCACAGAACTTGTCTTTCAAATAAGTAATGGATTAATTTTATTAGGATATTTTGCAGAAAAGCAAGATTGCGCTGTACCCCACAGCCAAGTGGCAGTTGTCCACCTATTAGGAAGATATCTCTTAAACTAGCTTAAAAATTGTCAAGTGGCTTTTCCCAGATTCTACTGACAGTCTCCATTCCTACCCCCAAGAACAAATGGGGAGGAAAAAACCTTCCAAGTTCTTCTTGCTTACAGTAACATCACCGAATACTAAAGATACCTTGTTGCAGACCCCCTTCTGGTGTCACAGCAAAAGAACTGACAACCGAAAGAGTGGCTCAGTCCTAAGAACAAACGTCTCACCTTCCTGCACCGGGTAAAATAATCGTCTGGATAACACACCTGCTAATCCTTGAAGCTCCTCCAAGTTCCCCCAGATCTCCCTGAAGATGGTAGTAAGCTTCCCTTGGTGTAACGTCCACCCCTCAAAACAACCTTCGCACAGCGTATATGACAAATTTATAGACCTTGATGATTCACAGTTAAGTCTACCAAAGGGGTTGTGAACCCAAAAGACAGCAACAACTGAAAGTTAGAATTCCAACGTCAATCAGAACAGTCCTGCAAAGTGCCTGGCCAGGACCTTCCAGGAGGTACTGCGTGTCCCAGTCCCAGGAGCCAATGGGCTGCCGGCCCAGCCGTTGCCATGGCCTCGCAGTGTGTTTGGGTCACGCAAGCATCCCGCGCACGCCCGGGAGCCAATTAGCGGCCGGCCAAAGCGTTGCCATGGCTGCTCTGTGTGTTAGCACCGCGCACGCGCCCCGCTGTGGAGACGGGGCGGTTGCCCCAGGCCCAGGGCTCAGGAGAATCCCAACAGCCGCG
This sequence comes from Craseonycteris thonglongyai, assembly GCA_004027555.1. Taxonomy (NCBI): domain Eukaryota; kingdom Metazoa; phylum Chordata; class Mammalia; order Chiroptera; family Craseonycteridae; genus Craseonycteris; species Craseonycteris thonglongyai. The sequence goes on from PVKE010001342.1 coordinate 11,576, forward strand.
CGCGGCCAAGACACACGCCGCAGCCCGATTAGCTGAGCGCCCGGCATGAATCGCAAGAAGCTGCAGAAATTGACGGACACCTTAACTAAAAATTGCAAGCATTGTAAGTAAGAATCTAGTGCTGGGTGAGCAGGAGCTCCTCGCTCAGGTCTCTCGGTTCCTACCCGGTGGCAATGTCCTCTCCTCAACCTGCTTCCTGCCTCCAAGTCTTAATGCCAGTGGAGCCCTCATCACCCCCACCCCTAAAGAGAAGTCTAGAAAGAAATACCAAGCTGTTAGCTCCTTGGGGCAGACACCCATGCCTGCCAGTGATCTTTATGACCAGTATCCATGTGTTCAGGTATCTAGTACTACACTTCCACAGGTGCACTTACGTACTTCTCAAGCTCTATTCTTAATTTACCTTTACATTATGGAAACGTGATTTATGTACCCATGAGACACATGTGATTTTAGCCTCAGACACAGGTATAAAATAAGTACTAAAAGCTTTGGATTCATGGAAAGTAGCACAATCAACATATGCTTGCTTTCTAGCTCTCTAGAACAAATAAATTGGCAGGGTGCAAGTTCTGGAAACCTACTAAGAAATCCATAAGAGAAAACAATTATCAGCAGCTGAAGGTTCTTAGGAAATAAACCTGTATCAGAGCAAGAAGATTTGTTTGGTAACCAAAGAGCCCACCAACGCTAAACACGTAGTAAAGAATCTCTTCTTGACTCTAGACTTCCACTTTCTAGTTGCTTGGGAGGTCGCAAAGTAAAGGAGACGGCAGGTGACAAGATGCACACTTATTAAAGGTGCCTGCTGCAGTCTCACATTCTAAGAAGTTGTCCCAGAATTTCATAGGTAACTTTAGAATCACATTCACACTGAAAGAAACTGTATCTGGGCAGGGAAGCTAATGATGAGGTTTAGATGCAGAAGATATTGTCTGATGAGCAAACTTATAAATTTTGTGCTGATTGCAAAACTACTGGCCACTTGAGGAAATAGGAGAAACCATAATCCCCAAAGCACTCCACCATTGAGTAAAGAAGGAAGAAAAATGTAGTTGTAGAGATTACAGGATTTTAATGCCTTCTAGTCATATTTATTTAGTATCTAGTGCAACGATTGGTTAAAAAAAATAAAAATATAAATAAACTCTTAGTGGAGTGGTGCTGTTAAAAAAAAAAAAAATGTAGGCCATTTTGAACTACCTCTTCTTGCTCAAGGCCTGCTTCCATGTCTTGGAAGTGTACTTTCTCTACTTTTATTCTCAATAAACTTCTCTTTCACCAATGTAAAAAAAACTAAAAAAGAAAAGTTGTGGTGTGTATAAGCATCTTAAACTTCTTAGGAAAGAAAGGCATCCTTTAATTGAAGGCACTATTGTTATTAAAATTTGATGAGAGTTTTGTTCTGTTGCTTTGTATTTTATTTTATTATTTTTATTTATTTACTTTTTATTACATTTCACTGGAAACATTCGATTGGCTTTTGGGATAGAATCAGGAATTTATTTGGCAGGAAGGATGATCCCATCGTACTTCTGCTGGAACCAGCGCATGGCCTCCTCTTTGCTGATTCTTTGGCCCCAATGCAGTCTGTCCACAGCGTTTTTTGTCTGCAATGCTGAAACCTGGCCTACCCAGCACCACATAGAAATCCAGGCCGTAGATACCAATGCTTGGGTCATATGTGATCCCTAGATCGATGTGTTCCTGGATCCCAAAATCAAAATTTTCAGTATGAGAAGTTATTTTTTTGTAACTCGCACTCTCGCACCTTTAGCCCTTTCTCCAAGATTTCTTCTGCCTTGACCCCATGGACTGTGCAGTGGACCACTATCTTTTCATTTCTCCTGATGCCAAAGGATCTGACAGTGTATCTAGCCTTGGAAAACATGGGGGTCTGGCCTGTGAGCTGCTCCAGGACCTTAGCTGCCCAGGTCAGTCGGTCTCCACTCTCCCCAACACAGATGTTGAGGCAGAGCTTGCGGATGAGAAGCTCCCACATGGGGTTCTTCTTTTCACCGTGCTCCTGCGCCATGATGAGAAGCAGGAAGAGAGAGTCTCTGTTGTTTTTCTTAAAATACTTCCATTTCTGGAAAAAGACCAGACCGTCTTAAAATATTGAGTAAACATTTTGAACAAATAAGGCAATTATTGCTATACACAATGCTGAATTTAATTTAATCCCTGTTCAGTAAATTTGCAATATATCACAAATATTCTGTGAACAAGTCAAAGGTGAGTGTATTAAAAGATAAGTGGATATATGGCAGGAAAAACAGTCAACTCTTGCTTTTTGTACTTACATAAAAGTTTTAAAGTGAACCCTAAGAACTTTGATGATTACTAGTTAAATTCTATAGAAATAGTTACAAGTTATGGACATTATAATAATTTTAAATTTCTTTAAGTAGATGACCTTCTCCTAAAGTCCTATTTTCTTTTAGTTGCCAGATGATAATTTCACCAGGCTGAAATAGATAAACATTGTAGAAGCTGAGAAGAAGAAAGTGTTTTATGTGATCATTTAATTAATCCACCATTCTACAGATATGATCTGAATAAGAAACCAAAAACCAATCCAAAAAGATGAAAAACCATTCTTACATTTCCCTTAATTTCATTCAGTATGGTATTCTACAACTTAGTAAATATTTCAGTAAGAAAAGTTTCTTATGGTTAATCTTGGATCCTTTGGATAATAGATTAAGCTAATATTTTTAATTTTTATTTCAGCCAAGATGGAAAATGATTATTCAACATCCTCTTTGTTAGCCTTTCATCTATATGACCAGAGTGTATCATTCTTCATGCCGGCTTTCCTTCCCCAAGCACTAACAGTTCATTTTACTTTTAGAACTTTTAATTGTGTTTAAATACACATAACATAAAATTTACTATTTTAACCATTTTAAGTATAGCTCTGTGGCATTAAGCACATTGTTGTGCAACTATTAGCACCATCCATTTCCATAAAAATTTCATATTTCCCAACTGAAACTCTGTACCCCTTAAACTACAACTCCCTATTTTCTCCTACCAACCCCTGACAACCACCTCCTACTTTCTGTTTCTATTAATTTGACCACACTAGGTACATCATATAAGTGAAATCATACGGGATTTGTCCTCTTTTGTCTGACTCATTTCACTCATCATAGTGCCTTCAAAGTTCATCCATGTTGTAGCATATATCAAAATTTCCTTTTTAGGAAATTTTCTTTTTAAGACTGAATGATTATTCATTGTCTGTGTATACTACATTTTGTTTATCCATTCATCCTTTGATGGACACTTGGGTTGCTTCCACCTTTTGGCTACCGTGAATAATGTTCCTATGAACATGAGTGTACAAGCATCTGGGTCCCTATTTTCAATTCTTTTGGGCATATAATAAGAAGTGGAATCACTGGATTACATAGTATGTCTGTGTTTAATTTTTTTGAGGAAGTGATATACCATTTCCCACAGCAACTAACAGCTCTTTTAAAAATTATAATTATTATTCTCTTATCTACTATTTAATCAATTTATTTATTATACTAAATAATCTATTTTCTGGAGTTTTCTATGTATCTCTTACACTGTGGTACCCCAAACCCAAAATCAGCCTCAAGCCTGTCTGACCTGTAGGACTACATGTGATTTCTTCATGCTTATGGTCTTGTTTTATATGCACACAGGTTCGATCCTTGTTTTAAAAAATATTCAACTGTAATATTGTCTTGTTTTGAAATAAAATCATCCCCATCTTCCACTTATAATTTGTATTTAAACTCTCTTTAATGTTCTTAATGCTAAGCAATAACCCTTCTAGGTACATATCGCAATTGGGATTATAAACACCACCCTTCATGCAATTATGTGTGGGGGCAAATGTGCATGTGTATACATCATTTTAATAAACATTTTCTTTCTCCAAAGTGCTGCTGAATAGCTGCATATTAATTTTCACATCATCTACAACAAGAACCATAGCAGAATATGCTTAAATGCCTTGTTTTGGAAAATATGTTATTCTGATTTCTAAAATCTGGTTTATGTATTCAGTAAGGCTAATGTGAAATGAGAATTATTGCCTGGTTTTCAGGAGCCTGGCATGTATTCCCAGGGAAAAGATAAATTATAAATCTCATGAATGCCTATATTCAAAATGCTGGGGAAAAAGTTACCATTCTTAAATATTACCATTAATATTTTGAATTATACTCTACTGTCATGTAAAGTTTAGGATCTGACTCCACTGTCATTATTCAGGTAACTTAGCTAATAAGTATCCTCCTTTTTTCCTAAGCATGACTGAACTTACATCTGTTTAAATTTGAGGGAGGACTTTTTCTCTCATTTTAGTGGAGAATCTTCTATATTGGCCATCCTCTATTAATTTAAGGGCCATCTGTCTCAAAACAGGATAGTCTTCTGTTTACAACTATTATACATATTTGATTGTTTTAGTAGTGTTTGTCCATAAACTCATGAATACAGACTTTATCTATAAACTCATTAATGCAATTTCTTAGAATACATTTTTGTTATACCTTAATTTTATTTTTTCACAGTTAATAAATTTGAAGTGAAATGTCTTATAAATCTTTTTTATAACTTGGTGGGAGACATAACAGAGAGGCAAGGTGTGGTCATTGGACTGGATCGTAATACATTTCGAAACATTTTGCATGTGACATTTGGAATGACAGATGACATGATTATGGACAGAGGTAAGAAAACATACAATATTCAAATGGGTCAAATCCAGCTATAACTGAAAAAGAAGGAAAAACCAGTTTGAAGTTTGTATATACTCTTAATAATAAGCCTAATATTCTGTATTGCCAATTTCACTTGAATATAAAATTTTAAGTTTTATATTTAAGAGAAGGATCTTAGGGGACACAGATAGTATCCACTCTATTTTGTGTATTTAAGAAGAGGACAGGGATGCCAGAATAGCTCAACAGGTCAAACACTTGCCCTGCAACCTTGAGGTATGGGGATTTTGAATCCCAACCCTGGTCACTGCACACCCATGTGCTAAATTTGGTGGGGTGCAACTGGTGACCTTCTAGCCCTGTGACAAAGGTCTTTGCCTCTCATGAGGGAGGCCCCCAGTTCAGTTCTTGCACCAGGCAGCCCCACATCCACCTGTGTGGGATGGAAATATGTCACAACTAATGATATTCAACTATGGAGACTGTTCAAGGCCCTCCCCTTTTCTGTCTCTCTCTTATCTTCTCTCAAAGAATAAAAATAAAGTTTTTTAAAGAGGACAAAATCTTGAATAATTGTTTCCCTTTACTTATAAAAAAATACAAAATACTCCTATTTTTACTTAGTAAATATAATAATAAAAAATAATAGTTTTAAAAGGACATTTAAGTTTTCTTACATTCTCAGAAGTATTTCAATAAAAATATATGGTTCTACCTATCACATAATAGCATTGCTTTTTTAAGTAACAAAAATATAAAATTGTATATTTTATGTTAATATATCAACCTATTTAATATACCAATATATTTATATATTAACAATTATTGAATAATATATTTAGATATGCAGAATTGTCTCTATTCCCACAACAAAATATGAAGGGAAAAATGAAATTTTAAATAAAAGACTTTTTCATTGTTAATGATGCCTCAATTTCCCATTTTGTAAAATGAGAATGTTGGACCATATGATTCTGAAGTTTTGTTGAAATTTTACAAGCAGTACAATGTAGATACATTACTGAGAATAAAAATGCAGTACAAATGTTATATTGTACTTTTTTCTCTTTATAGTATTCCGAAGTTTTGATAAAGACAATGATGGTTATGTAAATGTATCAGAATGGATTTATGGATTGTCACTGTTTCTTCGAGGAAATTTGGAAGAAAAAATGAAATGTAAGATTTCAGGTTATTATGATAACATATTTAAAGATATTAAATCAGTGTCTTCCAACCCAGCAAATGAAGGAGGTGGTTGGTTGGTTCAAATATCCATTAGCCCTTTTCGAGGAACAAATTCAAGTCAATGACTAGGGTTGAAAAAAATTAAAGAAAATAAAAATCAAGAGATTCTAAAGAGTAATTCATGCCAAGCACTACTGCATAGGCATATATTGCACATGCTAATTTTATAAAATGTACATATGCTTTTTCATATTAAGGTATTAAGTAAATTGCATATTTCATTACTTAAATTATAACTATAAATGTAGAGAACCTTGATTCAAGTGTTCTGATTCTTAGTTAATTCTTAATTCTGATGAACTCTGCTTAAGAGTCATATTTCAATCAGTTTTCCAAGAAATTCAAGATGAAAATGTTTAAGTTATTATTTCTTGGCATGCTTTTTCATTGCTGAGTGTAATGAAACTATTTAAAGGATTGTTGAATATATTCAACAACTGTACATTAAACATTTATTATGAAAATTAGATTGTACTAAGACCTGTGGGATTCATACGAACAGCAACAATATAGACCCTGTCCTTGAAAACTTTATCAAAGCAAATGTTACCTTAATGATAGTATAAAATTTATAATTGGCTATTTTTTTAAAGATTGCTTTGAAGTGTTTGATTTGAATGGTGATGGATTCATTTCAAAGGAAGAAATGTTTCACATGTTGAAGAACAGTCTTCTCAAACAGCCATCTGAAGAAGACCCTGATGAAGGAATTAAAGATTTGGTTGAGATAACACTTAAGAAAATGGTAAATATGAGTAATTTTGTGCTTAAATCTTAAAATTTAGAGGCCAGATGTGGGATAGAAATAAGAATTCAAATTATAGTAACTGTTTTCTGCTTGGTGAAATCAAACACTTGGATTGTGCTCTTTTATTATAATATAGAAAGTTCTTCTTAATTTCACTATTTAGTGAAAATAAGAGTATTTTTTGAACACCTTTGTTTTATTTATATTTGACCATGAAAAGACAGTTGTGTTTGTCATAGATATTTTACTTATTGACTGATACATGGTTGATCATTCCTAGGATCATGATCATGATGGGAAGCTGTCATTCTCAGACTATGAAAAAGCTGTGAGTGAAGAGACTCTTCTACTAGAAGCTTTTGGCCCATGTCTACCTGATCCAAAGGTAAAGAAAGATATTACTTTCACTGAACAGTGACCAAAATATAATGTAGAATCTGTAATTCTGGACTTCTTAGTTTGGTGAGTGATAGATCATATGAATCACACTCACCTACAGAGAATAGCTTCTAAATATAGAAAGCCCACTGAAGAAGAAACTGGTGGTTCATTTCATAGTACTATTATAGCCTAATGCTATTTTTTATTCATTAATGCATTCATTTATGTAAGAAACCATTATAAAGCCTACTGTGTTCCAGAAGCACAGATGAAAGTCTCAATGGAAGCACTCAAAAGCTAATATTTTGCTGGGAAAAAACAATGAAAATAATTACCCAACAGTGTGATAAGTATTATTATAATAATAGTTAATAGTTTGTAGAATGGTTTACCTAATCCAGATAATGTCATATGTATTATGCCCCACATCACCTCATTTAATCCCCCTAACAACCCTATGAAATAGGTTGTATTATCATCCTCATTTTACAGATGATGAATTTGAGGTTCGGAGAGTTTAGACAAATTTTCCAAGTTTGTGCATCAACTACAGAGTGGTCTGAGTATCCTGGTGTGGAAATCCATAGAGATATACATAGAGCATTATGGTAGTCACAAAGAGGGCATATCAGCTGTGTCGAATGACTGGTGAATAGCTGGTGAGACACAGAAGCCTTACCTGGGTTTTTAAGAACATAATAGTCAGCTAAATCAATATGGGAAGAATAGTCTAAGCAAAGGGAATGCTAGAAGGGAGAGGGAGAGAGCAAGCGAGCAAAGAAACTGTATTAAAGAGCATTTGGTGTGGTATGAGACTGACATTGAAGCTAGGGATGCATAGAATGGCCAGTTCAATGGAGCTTGGAGCTACAATTTTGTCTTGAAGGTCATGAGGATTCATTGGAAGATTTTAAGCAGGTGGAATGATGTGATACATAAATATTACCATATAAAATACATTACTCTAATCTCTAATCTGGATCTTCAGCTGCCTACTCAACATGTCCAGTGGATAATCTCAATAAATTCTTGGTTTCCCCAAATGTACTCCTCCCCCTGTCTTTCCTATCTCAGTAAATGACACTCTACATATTCAGTTGTCCAGTCAAAAACCTAGGATTTATCTTTCTCACATAGTACCATTAGCTGCTCATTTAAAATATATCCTTTAACATATCTTATTTTCTATACATCTGTTGACCACTAACTAGATTAAGCTGCCATCATCTGTCACCTAGCATAGATCATTATGTTTCTTGCTTCCACTGTGTTCCTTTATTGACTGTTCTTCACAATATAGAGTATATTTTAAAATATGAATGCTAAAGTGCCCCTCCCTTGCTTGAAACCCCCAAGTGGGTTCTCTCCTACTATCTCCCAATCTCTCTTTCTCCTGGAGCTATCCCAGCCACCTCACTGTTTCTCCTTAGTTGTCTTTGCCCTTACTCTAGCTTCTGGTCTAGAACATTCTTTCTCCCAGATCTTCATATGCCTCAGACTCTCACTTCATTTAGTCTCTGCTCAAATTCCATTTTCCTATACTGCTCCAGTGCCTCTGACTATCTTAACTACTCCTGTCCATCTACCCCCTAAACATGCTTCTTTTTCTTTCATAGTTTTTATTATACATAATATGTTTATTCATTTGTTTATTGTCTGTCTCAACACATAGGTCTAAGGTACCTGAGTTTGGGACCTTGATCTTTTTTCTACCATATATCCCCATTACTATGTGTAGTACATGGTAGGTACCTAGGAAATGTTGGGTGGATGGAAGGATCGAAGGATGGATGGATGGATGGATGGATGGATGGATGGATGGATGGATGGATGGTTGGATAGATCTCAGAAGTGCCCGGTGAGGAGTTCTGGGTCTATCTCCTTTCATTTCCTCAATAACTACTCCATCATTTGCCTTTCTCTTTATCCTACATCTTCAACCTCTTCTCTCACTATTAAAACCTTCTCAACAGGATTTAAATAAATATAAATTGGTCCCATCTTAAAAAGAAAAGAAAGAGAGGGAAAATAGAAAGAAAAGAAAGGAGGGAATGAGGGAGGGAAGTGGGAAGAAGGAAGGAAGGAAAGGGAAGGGAAAGGAAGGGAAGGGAAGGAGAGAGGGGGAAAAAAACTTGATTTAATCCTACATCTACTTCTATTTCCTGTCCTATGGCTTTCTTTTTTCACAGTCAAGTGTCTTGAAAGAATTGTTTATATGAGTGACCTGCACTGCCATTGCTTCTTCCTGTCCATTCCTGAAACTGCTCTTGCCGAGATCAACATACCCTCCTTGTTAATACATCCCAAATATTCAGCTTTTGGGTTTTTGTTGTACTGGACCACACTCCTTCCCTACCCCTAGATCTCAGTGCAGCTTCTTTTTCCACGGAGAGCCTCTGCCTACTGCCACAGCCTGGCTGTGCCGTAATTGGTCTTCTGGCCTCTCAGAGTCACCGTATGCTTACTCTAATGCAGCCCTCACTACAGTGAATTAACGTCACAAGTCCCTGCCACTAGGCGGAGGCTCCTAGAGAGCTGCTTCAGGCAGTCTTGCTCACATTTGTAGCCCCATACCAAGCATTGTGCAACGAATGTAGTCAGTACTGTTACCTTCTGTGAATGAAAAACAAAATGCACAAACATTGCAAGTTCTTGATTTCCACTATTTCTCAGTTATCTTGTCTCTTCAAACATGATGAAGACTCACAAAATGTTTTGTTTTGTTCTACCTTTTATAGAAGTCTGCACTAATTTGAGCACTTTTATTTTACAGAGCCACATGGAATTTGAGTCCCAAGTATTCAAAGATCCAAATGAATTCAATGATATGTGAATACCTAAATGCTTGTGTTGTCCAAGTGAGTAAAAAAAGGAGGCATATATGTATTGTGCATTTTTTCTACTTAGCTCAGAAAGTTGACATTGAATTGTGTGTTTAGCGTGAGGGATGATGTTTACTTGCATGCTTGTATATCATATCATTCAGCTTTGGTGTAAAAACCAAGTAAAATAGATGGAAGACAAGAAATTTCTTATTAGATGTTGTTGGGTTTGTCAAGACACGTTAATAAGGCTAGAGATATACTTTATGCTTAGACAATCTGTTGAAGCATATAACCTTCATAAGACATTTTAATAATGAAATGAATAGGGAGATTACATAATCATGAATTACTAAAGCAAATATTCATGTCAGGAATGTCTGGGCATAAATTTAAGAATCATTGAAACTACTGAATTTCCTGTGGAGCAGTAAATAATTAAATGGCCTCAAACAACAGTGTCATTTAGTATTTAATCACCTTTGTGCCAGGCACTGAGGGAGATTCAGAATGAAAGAAACATGTAACCTATTTTAATATGATCTCTATTGTTGTTTGAGGATTTGCCATAACAACCTGACTCAGTTTTCAATGTCTAAGGTCTGGGGTCTCATCACCCCACTTTTATACCTGTCACAGAAGTTAGTCCTCTGCACAGAATAGGCACTCAATAAATTCAATGGATTGAAAAGTATGGGAATGCTGGGATGGCTGAGTAGGTTGAGCATTTGTCTTGTAGCTCTAGGGTCCAAGGATTAAATCTTGGCCCTGGCTCTGGCAGGCCCATATGCTGAACTGGGGTGTGCCTGCCAGTTAAATTCTCACTGGGGCCAGCCTCCTATGTGGAAAGCCCCTGGTTCAGCTCCTGCCCCAGGTGGGAGGCCCCCAGCTGGTTCCTGCCTTGTACAGCCCCATCTCCACCTGTGTGGAATGAAACTATATAGAAAACTAATGAAGTGCAACTATGGAGACTACTCTGGGCCCTCCCTCTTCTCTCTGTCTCTCTTTGTCTTTCTCTTGCTCTGTCAAAAACAATAAAAATAGGGGAAGCTGGGATGGCTCAGTGGGTTAAGCGCTCACTTTGCAGCCCTGGGGACCGAGGATCGAATCCCGGCCCCAGCCCGTGCGGACCCATATACTGAACTGGGGTGTGCTTCCCATGCAGGAGGTCCCCAGTCCAGTACCTGCCCTGTGCAGCCCCTGCCCACTTGCGTGGAATGAAACCATGCTGAAAAACTGATGACGTACAACTATGGAGACTACTCTGGGCCCTCCCCCTTCTCTCTGATTCTCCCTGCCTCTGTTTCTCTCTGTCTGTCAAAAACAATAATATAAATCTTAAAAAAAACAATAAAAATAAATCTTTAAAAATAAAAATAATAGTACAAAGTACCACAAGATAAATCCAAATTCTTGGCAAGCAGAAGAGGAGAGTGTTTTGCCTTGAGTTTAAGCTTTCGGTTTATCTCTGGTGTCATCCCAGATGCCCCTGTCCCCTGTCACGACAGTTAATTGCGAAGTCCCCTCTCTGTTCCTACTCTCTCTGTTTCTATAACTCAACTCACTCTTTGTCCTCATATCTGTGTATATCTCAGTGCCATTTCCCCACTGGGATTCCCCTGGTGCACCCCTAATCAGGGATAGCAACCTAGTGGTTGTCTGTGGGTATTGGATAGACACATGAGAAAGATGGGGCCTATTTATGTTCTGTGAGTTACAGTCTACCTCTTTAGTAAATGCATGCAAGCAGCAGGTACCCTTTCTGTCAATATAGAAATATTTAAAGGCTACTTGGACATTAAATACCTTTTTTAATTACATATGCATTATTAAGATTAAGCAAAAAAGTGCATTGTGTAAAAAAAAACATGGACTGTCTCAAACACAATAAGCAATTCCATGAAATAAAAGTATTTTACTGTCCAAGTATTTTCTTAAATATTTAGATTATATAGATGAACTTGATACAACTTTTCTGTCAAGTAGATATAAATAAGGCAATACACAATATTGTAATTGTATTTTTCTAATTACAAAATAATAGATGTTCATTGAAGACTATTCAGAAATTTAGCAAATTAAACAAATACAATTAAATTATTCATTAATATTCTAGTATAAGATCTTTTCAGGTTTCCTTATGGCATTTTGTAAGTTTATCTACATTTATGCACAAAGTATACTGATATATATTTTGAGGTGATCACATTGAAAATGCTTCTTTGTAAGCTGCTTTTTTTTTTATGTACCACTTCTCATGAACATTTTTTCAGGTCATTAAATATTTGTCTGCAGCCTTACTTGTAATGGCTGTCTGGTGTCCCATCATGACAGACTTCAAGAAACCACTTCCCTACCATTGACGTTTTGGTTGTTCCCACATTTTTCCTATTATAAATAATTTTCAAAATGAACTACTCTTATAGATTAATCTTTTTACATGCATCATTGCTTACGAACTTGGGAAAAGTCTGTCAGTGTAAGAATGTTGGGTTATAGGCCAGCACAATTTTGAGATTTCTAGCACATGTTACCAGATTATCTTCCAGAAAGGCCTGCTATGTCCAATGCATGAGTATGTCAGTTCCTTTCCATATGGTGCCCATTCTTTTAACTTTTGTTGCCAATGTCATGGACCATAATTGAACATGATTTTAATTTATCATTTAAAGAATTAATCTTATACATCTGCACCTAAACGTTTTATTGTAGGTTGATTAAAATTTCACTTCCATGTGAATAACCTTGTTTTATTACTTGATATTATTTAAAAGTAAAAAAAATAAAATTAAAAAAGATTTTAAAGGTATTGTTAATAGTTTTAATGAAACTTAAGGTGATGTTGGGGAAGCCGGGATGGCTCAGTGGGTTAAGCACTCACTTTGCAGCCCCGGGGACTAAGGATCGAATCCCGGCCCTGGCCCGAGTGGACCCATATGCTGAACTAGGGAGTGTCTCCAGTTTGGTTCTCACCAGGGTGAGACCCTGGCCCATTTCTTGCCCTGTGCAGCCCCGCACCCACCTGTGGAATCAAACTATGTGGAAAAACCAATGATGTGCAACCATGGAGACTGTTCTGGGCCCTCCCCCTTCTCTCTGTATTTGTCTCTGTCTCTCTCTTTCTCTTTCTTTCTCTCTGTGTGTGTCAAAAACAATAAAAATACATCTTAAAAAAGAAAAAGATGCTGGTACTTGACTATAAGAGCTTGTGAGTTCTGTTGAAGAGCTCCCCTGCATATTATAGAACACACACCCCTCAGCTGTTCCTTATTATAATCTGCAGAAATCATTGCCTTCTGCTACTATACCTAGATTTCTGGATTCTCTTAATTTCACTTATAGAAACTCATAAGTGTTTTTATCACTGAAAATTTACTCAACTTAATAGAGGGTTCTTCTGAGTACACTGAGTATCTTTATGGAAGAGCTTTCTTCCATCTTACTATGCTCTCTGCAGCCTCTTTCTCCTTTCTGCCAGATTTGTTCTGACTCCTCACTCTAAGTATAGCCGATTTTGCTCATCCCCCATCCTTGCCTGCCTTTGGGGCTGTTGGATTGGGACTATGGGTGAACAAATATAATGTGGATGATTGAACGTTGCTTTATCACTGGCTTCTCAAAGTGTTGGCTTTTTCTTCTACACCGGGAACTCTGGGAGGACCAGCAGAAAGCCGACCAGGCTCCTCTGGGAGAAGTTAGCATCACCCTGCAAATGATATGGAGAGATTCTGTTTGAGAAGCAATCAAGTTATTTTTATTTAATTACAGAATTTAAAAACTACCACTGAAAACAGGTAGTCCTGCATTCTTAACCTGTGAATGTCTTTGTGTACAAGATTACACTTGTAATAAGCCATACCTGCAATTGTTTGCATCACAAAATCATCCAAAACATTCACTAAGTTCCTACGTTGTGCTAAGCCATGAGAGTTAATATAGTCTAGGTTAGTTGCCCTGCCCTCACCTCATGTGTGACATAAAAAGGACTCTACCATCATGCCAGAGTTCATACATCACCTGTCACTGTCTGGATTCACTGTGACAATCCCTCTCCTGCCCTTCTTCTCCCCTCCAAAAAATAGTCATATTATTTTTAATTAAAGGAGATTGTTAAAGAGAATTAAAATAGAATATATTGTCAAACAATAAAAACAGACATGTCTAGAAAAGGTTTCTCTGAGCTGCTCCTTTGATTGTCCATTTTTCCTGACTGCGTTTTATCTAACTGTCTATTTTCTCAATAAATCATCCTCTAACTCCCCTGCAGTCATCCAGAATACCTGGTTAATTCTCATCAAGTATTGCCAAGAAAGGGTGGTAATTTCATTTGAGATGGAGAGACTATGGAAGGTGGATAATAAAATAGAATTTTAATACATATGTGTAATACATATGTTCATTACAATTTAGCGAACTGTGAGGATTGGTTGGTCATGTTTCAAAAAGAGGCAGAAGTAATATATTTGTCTTTTCTGGGTTAGTGGCTGCCCTTTCTGTTAGCATGAAGCAGGCAGATGATCTCTTAAAATTGTTCCAGTCTAATTTACTACTAAAGGCAGGCCCACCCAAATATATGCAAAGTAAATCAAAGCCCCCTTCTCATGAGATATATTTTAAGGAAACACTCAGTTTCACAGGGGGAGCAAAAAAAGAAAAAAAGGAAGAAAGTCTAACAGTGAAATATCCTGAGTGAAACAAAGCATGCTTCTACATTTGGAATGTCTTTATCAGACTGTCACTACATTGAGTAGCAGTTAACTGCTCAAAGTTCCATCACTGGTAATTTGTGGCTTTCTGTGTACCTCATACCTCCTACCTAATCCATCAAGAAAATATTCTTCCCCCAAAGACACACATCCTCTTGTTTATTTTCACCTCCTTCTGCCTGGTCAGCCCACACTGCCCCTATTATGTGGCCCAGCCAGACTCCCAGAGAGTTCTCTGGGCGAGAGGCTTGTCAACTTATGGGGATTTGAAAAAATTGGGTGAAATATAGGCCGTCCTACCCTTAACCTGACTTGTACCTTCCTGTCTCCTGTCCCTGTCTCCAAAGTCTGTGTGGACTGAGGGGACACCACAGCTCAGAGACAGGCAACAGTGAGCCTGAAGGTGCAGAATGGCATGCATTTCAACAGAGGAATTTACAAGTTCATTCTGCAAATGGCTTCTAGAACTGGAGTCACTACCTCCTAGTAGGAACAATTAGCCCCACACTACAGGGAATTTCTGAAGATTAAAACCATTTGGTCAAGTCTTCCTAATAAAGCCTTCAGAAATAGAGTAAATACTAAATACTATATTCATTATCTCACTCATTTTTCACAGCTATCCAAGAGGTAAACATAAACGTTACTTACTATTGAGGAATTTGGAGTTTTAGACAATTGAGAAACTTCCTCAATGTCCCAAATAGGTCAAGAGCAAAGCCAAGATTCATACCTCATCTAATTTTCATGTAAGAGACCTTTCTCTAAAATAATATCTGTTTTTCTTGCCATCCGTACCCCTGAGGCTTAGAGTAAATGAGAGTTCCAGATTCTTTAGAAAAGAATCTTCCCATTTCCCTTTCAAGGTGGGCTGGTAGTGCTATGTAATTTATATGTCTGTGGGTGAGACCATTGACAACTCTCTACAGGGCACTCTTCTCATCTGAGACACTGTGGAATTTGAAATTTTCTTCCTCTAGTTGAAGTATCCAATTTGGAAGTACAGGTGTCCATGTTTGTTAGCAGTAGCAATCAGGACATCAGGCTGAGACCTTGCCCTGCAGAGAATACAGATATTCATGAATGGTAGCCAGGCTCTCAGACGCTGGGGCTTCAAAGTCATCATGGGGCAGGAGAAGTGAGATGCTTGTCATCTGACCATGTGAGGAAAGGAGAAGCTGAGATCACTCTGGTCTGAGAGTAAAATGGCAGAAGTCCTTCAGGAAGCAGGGTAAAGGGCAGAACTCCCCCAGTGGGGAATGACAAGGAATATGTCTTTGAGACGTCTGGGGCAATGTCAGAAAAAGACCTCTATCTAAAGAAGGTAAGAGGACATGTGATCAAACTTCAACCACAAGAAATTATTCTATGGCACTTACTAGGTTCCAGTAATTAGCCTGAGGATGTACAAATAGTAAAGCTATACCTGGGATTTGCAGCCCAGGCCCCTAACCAAGTTGTAGCTCCACTGTCTCTTATTGTCATGAGCTATCACATTGCTCGCACAGACCACATGAACTTTGAAAGTTTGATATAAGTGAAAAGTGACTTATAGATTGGCGGGAATCCTAGTATTTATGATATAAACTGGGATGATATTGAGAGTGAAAGGAGTTGGTAATAAATACATCAAAATAATGTAATCTGGGATTTTCTCAGAAAACAGCATGTATGATCATTCTATTTATAGGCTATAAAATACTCCACAAATTATTTTCCATGTAAAGTGAGAATAATATCTAGTCTCTTTGCCTTCATATCACAGGGTTTTTGTAAGAATTGAAAAAGACAGTGTCTGTGGTACCATTTTGTAAACTGTATAAGTGCATAGATTAATATAGGTGTTCTTTAGACAGTGAAATGTGTGCCCTATCTTGAAGTATGCTTATGTTGTCAATAGGAGCTCATATTTAATGATTAAATAAGAACATCAAAACTTGGAAATGAAAAACCCTGGCTTCTGGACCCTCCCTTGTAACCTAATGTATGATATTGCTTAAGTTACTTAGCCAAGGAAAGTTGAAGGATATCTCTAAAAATATTTTTAATAATATAATATACTTAGAGAAATTAATCTCATGAATTTAGGAAGAAACTCCAATGTGAACATCACTAGAATCTTCATGAATATTGATTGCACTCTTGAAATTAATATTAGAGAAATGACCCATCCTATTAACACATATGAATGTACACACATACACATCCCTCTCATCTCTGACTTACAGACTTACACATAGTAAAGTATCCCACTTAATAGACATATGAGAGTTACTTAAATACCTCTCTTTCCTTTCAAGACACCACTAATTCTAAAGCAATTGGCACCATACGATTAATGACTTGTCCTGATTAACCAGTCAAGACTTACTGTGTTTGATATGCTGGCTCTAAGGTGCTGAAATATGAAAGACAATTTAATAGTCTGCATGATGTTTTGTGAAAGCATAGAAGTCTAAAATCAAATTGAGTAAATAAACATAGACTTGCATACCAAGTTCTATGAGCTCTGACTAACCAAATTCGTACTTTGGTCTACTAACGGTGTTCTTAAATTAGATAGTATAAAACAGGCTGCTTGCCTGTTTGAATTTTTAAATATTACTTGGTAACTCTATATTGATTCATGTAAATGCAGAAAAGAAGGCAGTAGTCTTAAGAATTGCAGTCAGTCATTAACTAGGAAGTGGGTGTACCCTCTCTATTTCCAAGAACCCTGAATCTCATCCTGTCTGAATTTATACATGGTGTGTACATGCCACTACATCCAACATCTGCAGACTATCTACTAGACTATAAAAGCAATATGCAAAAGAGAATGTAGTCCCGAGTTGCTGTTCTCTTAGAAAGGAGAAAGAAGGAAAAAATTGAGATGGGGAGAGGGAGAGGGAAGGAGGGCCAAAAAAAACCGGGCAGAAAAATATATAAAAAGCAAAAGATTAACTGAGTAGGGGCAAAGTGTTCATTACATTATTATTATTATTATTATTATTATTATTATTATTATTTGCATAAAAAAGCAGGTAAGCAGGAGAGTTAAGTGAAAGTGATGTTTTCTCTCTTTACATATTGCACAAACTCACATGGCAGATATAAGAGCCACGGCCTCGCTGTGCGGAGCCTGTTGAGGAGTCAGTGCAGTGGAGGAGGTAGCGTCCCAGCAGAGCAGGATGTGGAGCAAGCTGGGGCCTGCACACGCGGCATGAGGTATGTGACTGAAAGGCAAGAGCTGGCCTGTGGCAGGTGCAGGGCCGCCAGTGCCCGCCGGCCCCAGGAAAGGAAAACCTGCAGGTGCAGTTGGGACTTGTCCTGAGTCTCCAAAGCCACGCGCTTTTCTGAATAGTTGTCCTATCTTCATTGTCTGCCTGCAAGATTATGGTTTGCAGTGGGAGGGGATGAGGGAGCGGGAGAGGGAGTGGTTTGGTGGAGTCTTCAGTGCTGGGGCTTTGATGACACACGTGGCTGCTCCAGAAGTGAGGTATAGTCAGAGGAGGTGAGATTGTGCAAGGGCAGTAGTGGTGGGGGTTAGGGTCACCTTTTCAGCCCCACGCAGCCCCGTGACCCCTTGGAGGGCTGTCTTCTCTCCAGAGGCTGCGGTGCACACAGGGAGTTTGTTGGCTCCAACTCAGCACTGCCTTCCTGCCCTTCTCTCTGGACAGCTCTCTCCCTCCACCTCAGCCATCCTTGGCCAGAGTAACTGCTAAGCATCCAGACTCAGTGCTTGAAAGCCCCACAACTTCCAAATGTTGCCCAGATTCTCTTAGCTCATCCCGTGATCCACCATGGTTTCTCATATACTGTCAGCGCTCAGTGGTTCTTTGCTCAAAGACCTCTTAGTCCCTCTTATGACCTGCAATTATAGGAAGTTTTGTAAATAAGCAACTATCCATGTTCAGCTGGAAAAAGGAAAAAGAAATGAAGACATGTGTCTTTTGTAAGCTCCCAATTCTTGGTCAAGGGCAACTCGCACCCCATTCAGAAAAGGCTATTAGAGAACAAGGTGTTGGCATATGGATACTATGAAGGTATTTTATAGTTTCTGAAATTTCAGTCAAGGTTATAATAGTTGTTATAGCAATGACTGTGATCAAAGGAATAAGGAGAAATGGATGCAGGGTGAAAGATGGCTCTATGACTGGATGTTGAACCAAGGAAAAGATCTAGTAAGCCACAAAAGGAAGTACTGGGGCATAAAGAAGGCTCCAAAACAAGTTAGAGAAGACTGCAAGCAGCAATCTGCTCCCTCTGGTACACCAAAGAGCAGTGCATATCCCACAGCACTATATCTGGAGACAGACCAGCGGGAAAGGAGAACGAGGATGTGTGGAGGGACAGTGGAGGAGTTGGCAGAAGCCTGCACGACAAGAGGAGATGGAGCTGCCAAGCTTATCACCAGGTCCAGATCTCCCATAAAACCACATGCTGAAGGAAGCTCTGCACATTTGCTTGGGTCTTCCCTCTGACATCCAGGCCTTTGGACCTCCTGGATGGCAGATAGCGTCTGAGCGAGGGCGCACACCCACATGAAGAGGGCGAGGGATTAATCGGGGTTGAATTCTTCCTTTCTCAGGTGACTGGATTCTGGAAGCCCCGTGCCTCCCCCTCTCATTCTTGGCCTGCCTCAGTCCACCTGAGGCATGCAGGCGGTTGCTCCAACCACATGCCTTGTCAGGACCTGTTGCTTCATGGGGAAGAATGCAAGAATATCAAATCCCTTCAAATGCTGAAAAGGGAGAGCCCTGCTCAGGGGGTCTGGCAGTGGCAGTGTGGGGGTATGAATAATTACAGTACCAAGTCAGAATGTGGAACAATTTAGGACGACCCCTGAACCTAGACAGAGTGGGAGGTGCTGAGTCTTTTTGCTCCTTGAGCACATGAAACCAGAGGTGGTAGACTTCTTTTGTCTCCCAGGGCCAGGGTGCAGGAACAACAACCAACCCCCTGCCCCCACTACTACCAGCAGGGGTGGTGCTGCCTTTCTAGATGGAGGGGCCCAGATACTTTTGCTTTGCCCAACCCCAGCCTTCATAGCAGCATCTCTAAGGGTCAAGCAAATGCATGTTCTGAGGAGGCCACTGAGCAAGAACCCCTCAGGACCATGGCAGAGAATGGGGTGGCCCCCTTCAGAGCCCATTTGGACATACAGTACACCCCTCAGCCTTCGCACTGGAAAAGCAGCGTGTCTGTAGTTTGAGGGTTACAGGTGGGCTCTGCAGCTGGGCAGGCCTGGCACTCTGGTCTCACCAACCGCCGTTGTGGCCCCAGACAGGAACCTTGACCACTTTGTGCCACACTTTATACAACTGCAGTGGGCAGGGGGTGGGGGGTCATCAGAAGACTACCACACAGAGTTGTGAAGACAAGTGAAGAGATTGCAAGTATTCAAAATGATCCAGGCACATAATAGATGCTCAAGAAATATTATCTCTCATAATTATTGCAAACACCTGATATATCCTATAAAGATTTGTGTGCCTTGGCCACATTCCCAGATTTTTCATTTGTCTTCTTATTCAGTGTCACCTTTTCAAGAAGATTTGCGATGTTGTGCTCCTTTGGTTACTCCTTATAGGAGGGATCCCCAATCCTCAGGCCATAGACTGGTATGGGTACATGGCCTGTTGGGAACTGGGTTACACAGCAGGAGGTGAGCAAGCGAAGCTTCATCTGTGTTTACAGCCACCCCCATTGCTTGCATTACCACCTCCTTTCAGATCAGGGGCAGCCTCAGATATTTACAGGAGCACGAACCCTGTTGTGAACTGTGCGCATGAGGGATCTGGTCTGTGTGATCCTTACGAGAATCTAATGCCTGATGATCTGAGGTGGAGCTGGGGCAATGAAGCTAGTGTGGGGGAGCGACTGCAAATACAGATGAACATTAGCAGAGAAGTTTGACTGGAGACCATAATAAGTTAATTGCTTGCCAACTCATATCAAAACCCTATTAGTGAGTGGTAAGGACAGTTAAGCTGCGTCTGGCACTTGAATCATCCTGACCCCCTCCCCACCAGACTGTGGAAAAATTGTCTTCCATAAAACTGGTCCCTGGTGCCAGAAAGTTTGGGGACCACTTATAGCATTCAGACAGTACTCAGTAAGTACCATGGGCTGCCAGCCCGCTGCAGTTCCTCAGCAGGACTGGAACTCCTCCAAAGCTCAGCATCTTAAGTGGGGATGCCTGGAAGGAGCCCAGGCAGCTGCAGTTCAGCTGCCACGAGGAGGTAATTAAGAGAGTCCTCATTATATGGAACAAAAATACCTTCCCTGCAAAATGGTCAGCTAAGAATGAACAGTTTTACTTTTTTTTTTAAGATTTTGATTAGAAAATACAATATTTTATCAATTTTGGGTGTACACCTTACAACATTGTATCAGTTTTGTGTGTGTATCCTAGTTATTCAACATTTATACAACTAAAGAAGTGAGCACCATGATAAGTCCAGCAACTATCTGATACGGTACCACACTGTTACAGTATTATTGACTATATTCCTTATGCTGTACATTACATCCCCATGACTTATTTGATTTCTGCCTGGAAATTTCTCCTTTTTTAATTTTTTTAATTACAGTTGGCATTTAGTATTTCCTATTTCAGGTGTACAACATAGTGGTTAGACATTTATATAACTTAAGAAGTGATCCCCCTGACTAGTCTAGTACCCACCTGGCACCATACATATTATTACCATATTACTGACTATATTTCCTGTTCTTTGCTTTACATACTCATAACTATTTTATAACTGTAAACTTGTACTTTTTAATCCCTTCACCTTTTTCATCATCTCCCCCCAAATTCCCCAATATATCTCCCCAACAAATTTAGTAGTCATCTGATACATACATAGTTATTATAATATTATTTAATACATTCCTTATATTATACCCTACTTCCCCATAACTACTGTGTAGCAACCAATTTGTACTTTTTTTTTTAGATTTATTTCTTTTGAAGATTTATTTTTGTTGTTTTTGACAGAGAGAGAGATACAGAGACAGAGACAGAGAGAAGGGTGAGGGCCCAGAACAGTCTCCATAGTTGCACA
Organism: Craseonycteris thonglongyai; assembly: GCA_004027555.1. Taxonomy (NCBI): domain Eukaryota; kingdom Metazoa; phylum Chordata; class Mammalia; order Chiroptera; family Craseonycteridae; genus Craseonycteris; species Craseonycteris thonglongyai. The sequence goes on from PVKE010001342.1 coordinate 33,239, forward strand.
TCATTCGTTTTTCCACATAGTTTCATTCCATAGGTGGGCGGGGCTTCACAGGGCAGGAACTGGGCCGGGGTCTCACCCCAGTGAGAACCGAACTGGGGGCACTCCCCAGTTCAGCATATGGGTTTGCACAGGCCAGGGCCAGGGCCGGGATTCGATCCTCGGTCCCTGGGGCTACAATGTGAGCACTTAACCCACTGAGCCATCCCGCTTTTCCCAATTTGTACTTCTTAATCCCTTCTCCTTTTTTTTACCCAATCCCCCAAAATTCACTCCCATCTGGTAACCATCAAAATATTTTCCGTATCTATGTTTGTTTCTGTTTTGTTTTTATATATTTTGTTCTCTAGATTCCACATATAAGTGAAATCATATTGCATCTGTCTTTCTCTGTCTGACGTACTTCACTCAGCACAATGCTCTCCAGGTGCATTTATGCGGCAGCAGATAACAAGAACTCAGTCTCTTCCATGGCTGAGCAATACTCCTTTGTATATATGTACCACCTCCACTTCATCCATCGATAGACACCCAGGCTGCCTCCACATCTTCGTTATTATGAAAAACACTGCAGTGAACATAGGGATGCAGATGTCCCCTTAAAGTCATATTTTGGATTTCTTTGGATAAATAATCAGACATGGGAGTACTAGATCCCTCTTTGGGTTTTGTTATAGACTTTGTTTTAAAGTTTAATTTGTCTGGTATAGATATTGCTATCCTAGCTTTTTTCTTTTTTCTTTTCTTGCTTTCATTTTCATGAAATAACTTTTCCTATTTCTTTACTTGCAGTCTGTGTGTGTGTCTTCCAATCCCAAGTGTCTTTTATAGGCAGCATAGGTAAGGGCTTTGTTTTCTTATCTGTTCAGCCACTCTGTATTTTTTTTTTAAGATTTATTTATTGTTTTTGACAGAGAGCGAGAGAGAGATACAGAGTCAGAGGCAGAGAGAAGGGGGAGGGCCCAGAACAGTCTCCATAGTTGCACATCATTGATTTTTTTACATACCGGTAAGTTTCATTCCACAGGTGGACGGGGCAGCACAGGGCAGGAACTGGGCTGGGGTCTCGCCCTGGTGAGAACTGAACTGGGGGCACTCCCCAGTTCAGCATATGGATTGCACGGGCCGGGGCCAGGATTCGATCCTTGGTTCCCGGGGCTGCAAAGTGAGTGCCTAACCCACTGAGCCATCCCGGCTACCCCTCACTCTGTATTTTTTAATGGTTCATTTACTCCATTTTCATTGAAAGAAATTATTAATATATGTGAAGTTATTATCATTTTATTATTCATGTGTTTGATTGTGTGCATGTGTGTGTGTGTCTTAAGTTCCTCTAGCATTCTTTGTAATACTCTTTTGGTGGTGATGAAATCCTTTAGATTTTTTATTCAGGGGAGCTCTTTATTTCTCCTTCAATGTTAAATGACAGCCTTGCTGGATACAATACTCTTGGCTATAGGTCCTTGCTTTTCATCACATTGAATATCTTGTGCCGATTGTAGGTCTCGCCTATGAGTCTTTGCACGTGGTTTTCCACTTTTGTCTGAAGGAGGTGATCTCTTTCATTGATAACCATTTGTAATCTCTTCAGAGAAAATTATGGGAAAATAGACCCTCTGTAGGGTTCAGATAATGAAGGTGAGCTGAACTCCATCTTGGGATCACAAGGCCCCTGGACCTTGGACTACGAGCTTCAGGTGAAAGGCTGCCCCTGAATGTTGGGCCCTCACAGACCATCTGTAAAAGCAGCTAGGTTCCCACTGGTGAAGGCTGCAGGAGCAGATGAAGCACCCAGCTGGGTAACGCTGACAGCTCAGAGGATGGAAAAGTGAAACCCGAGTCAACTGGGCCATGTAAACTCTATACCATCATACTAAGTCAGGCCTTACATTTCTCTGCTTAGAAAAAAACCATATCTTGAAAAATATGACTGATAAGGTGCTGCTATGATATGCACTACATTATAATTACCTAGGAGCCCAGGAAGAAGCAAATAACAGCTGTCTTTCACTGATAACATCAAGCTAAGTGAATGTTAGGGAAATAAGGAGGGAGACAGGGAAAGACAAGAGAAGAAAGAAAAGGAGAATCAAGGAGGGAAAAGTCAAGTGGTGAGGAGAGAGGAAGAACAGCATGAGCCTCACTCTTATCTAGGAGTGGCCAAGTGTGTGGCATAACAAAACAAAAGGAGATGCATTTTACCTTCACTTCACCACTTCTGATGGACATGCAGGGTAAGAGCTAAATACAGGCTCCGGGAATCATAACACCAACTCCAGGCTCTGTAGGGAACAGGAAGGGGCGCCTTGAGCACAGTGGTGTCTCAGTGCAGCCTGTTCTCCTGACACTTGACCCAGCTCGATAAGCCTGGGGGAGGGGCAGGGAGAAAGAGCTCTTAGAAATGGACTCCCTGGTTTCAGGTTTACCCATCACTCTGGTCCCATGAATGACAAGTAGGTGGTAGAGATGAGCAGGTGACAGAAGAGCAGAGCGTGCACACCTTGACATCAGGATGCAGGGCCCTGTATCGAGGTCCTTGCTTCATGCAGCAGAGAGCTTGTGTTTATCGAAGAAAGTTCCCTTCTCTCAGGAAGGTAAATGTGGATGTGCCAATGGCTCACTTGGCCATGGAGCAGCTGCCATCCTGCACAGCCTGTGGAGCAGTAAAAGCTCACAGAGAGCTGGTGAGAATGCAGAATCTCAGGCCCTAACAGCCCTGCTGAATCATCATACTCCTTTCAGTACATTGCACAGGTATGTGTAAGAAGCCTTATTCTACATGGTGGAGACCAATCAACCATGACCCTCAGTACATAGCAAGGAACTGACAAACATGTAACACATTGCAAAAAAGAAATTTATTTGACCTGCTGAAATGAAAACAATGGTTTGATTTAATTGAACTGAGTCCTAAAACAACAACAAAAAGGGGGAGCTGGGTGTTTTCATTTAAATGTTAACCTAATTTACCTATTACTAAAGACATTTTTTTTTTAGAAAAGAAAATAATCTTTATTGCATCCAGTAGTAATTTGGTAAAACATAGTCAGAAAGAACATCTTGACAGACTGTAAGTCTACCAATAGGAAGCATCATTAATTTTCTCATTGGAATGTGTGAAGACAGCCTAAGAAAACAGCAGTGCTATATAGCTGAGGACATCATGGACTTACAGACTAGAAAGGAATGGAAATACGAAGGCCTGCCAGTAAATCTAGTATTTAGAAGAGATTTTACCCCCAATATGTACATCAATAGGATGAGGTGTCCCTCATTGCCTTTCGTTCACATATGCATTCACATACGTGGAAACAGGCACAGAAACATGGAGAACAACTTGGGGAGCGCTGAAGACATGCCCAAAACGCCCCCTGGTATGTCATATCCTCACACCACCACTGACATCCTTCTGGTGCCGAACATTGCAGCTCTCATTGTCAGTAATTGGTGGCTTGCTCTATACGCATGCCTGGACTTAATCCCTAAAGAAAATATCCTTCCCCCTAAGACACACATCCTCTTGATTTTTTTACCCCCTCCTGCCTGGTCAGCCTACACTACCCCTATTATGTGGCCCCACCACACACATACAGAGTTCCCTGGGTGAGAAGTTGTCAGCTGGAAGGGTATTTGAATTAATAGGGAGAATATGAGCTCTTCATCTCCACCCCCTCTTTGCCTGAACTATACTTTCACAGCCCCTCTCCCTGTGTCACCAATATCCAGTGAAGTCACCAACTGCCAATCATTTGTTCAGGGCACAGTTTTCTTCCAGTCCTACACAAAATTGAGTTTGAAGCCAATACAAATGCCTAAGTGAAAAATCCTAGTAAAGCAGGAAACAGGAGTTTAAACTCCGGTCAGTGGAGAATATTGGGAGTATTTCAATCACTGTTTTGGTCAGAAAAGTTTGTGACATGTGCTTAACCATTAGTAATAGCAAAATTCAATTTTTCCAGCACTAAGTAACAAATCACAGTAGCACTATGATTGAAAAACATCAGGTCAACTACTTGTTAATAGAGCTCAGAGGAGAGGGCCATCTGTACATTAGCAGCCAATTCCTGTTCCTCTCACCTAATGCTCACTGTTCGTGAGATTACTACTACTTATTCTCAGTGTATCTCTTCTTGTCTTTCAGAACCCATTCCTGTAGATATCTCTTAGAACTTGAAAAAATATTAAAATATTCAGAGTACAACAGCAAATAGCATTTGGTTTTACATAGTTTATCTGTGGCTTCTGAAAGTAAAGCATTAGCCACTCACTCAAAAGAGCCTACTCATCTCAACAATTTCTATTACCATGGGTGATTGGCATCATCCCTCATCCAAGATCACACACAGCTTTGTACACATAGATAGCAGATCGGTTTGCTTCTTAAAAGATCATAATGAGGAACATAAATAAAGGAATTGACAAGTAACAGATTGGAAGAAGGCCAGCAAGGTCTCACAATGGACTGCAACAAGGAGGGCGAGGACAAGAGGTTGCACTTGTTTGTCTTTTCGTCACCACATTATTGCACAAACTCACATGGCAGATATAAGAGCCACGGCCTCGCTGTGCGGAACCTGTTGAGGAGTCAGTGCAGTGGAGGAGGTAGCGTCCCGGCAGAGCAGGATGTGGAGCAGGCCGGGACCTGCACACGCGGCATGAGGTATGTGACTGAAAGGCAAGAGCTGGCCTGCGGCAGGTGCAGGGCCGCCAGTGCCCGCCGGCCCCAGGAAAGGAAAACCTGCAGGTGCAGTTGGGACTTGTCCTGAGTCTCCAAAGCCACGCGCTTTTCTGAATAGTTGTCCTATCTTCATTGTCTGCCTGCAAGATTATGGTTTGCAGTGGGAGGGGATGAGGGAGCGGGAGAGGGAGTGGTTTGGTGGAGTCTCCAGTTCTGGGGCTTTGATGACACACGCGGCTGCTCCAGAAGTGAGGTATAGTCAGAGGAGGTGAGATTGTGGAAGGGTGGTAGTGGTGGGGGTGAGGGTCACCTTTTCAGCCCCTCGCAACCTTGTGACCCCTTAGAGGGCTCTCTTCTCTCCAGAGGCCGCGGTGCACACAGGGAGTTTGTGGGCTTCAACTCAGCACTGCCCTCCTGCCCTCCTCTCTGGACAGCTCTCTCCCTCCACCTCAGCCATCCTTGGCCAGAGTAACTGCTAAGCATCCAGACTCAGTGCTCGAAAGCCCCACAACTTCCAAATGTTGCCCAGATTCTCTTAGCTCATGCCCTGATCCACCATGGTTTCTCATATACTGTCAGCGCTCAGTGGTTCTTTGCTCAAGGACCTCTTAGTCCCTCTGGAAGTGCTTTCCTTTCTCCTGATGTTTGAGTGACATTGAAAACTATGACTAGGACATCAGCTTCTAACATACATTTTAACACAAGCCACTGTTTCCCCAAAAGGCTTTAATCCTCAAATAGTATTTAACAGTATTTAATATATCTCTCAGTTATTCTGTGAAAATATTGGAGACGTAGCACAGAGTGAAGCTACCAAAACTATAAAAGGTGAATGTATAATTCAATAGCACTGTCATTGCCGTTAATTCTATTAAACCACCTCAGTGCTAATGAAGGGAAGACAGGGCTTATGACAGGCATCCCACAGGGCATCACGTCACCCCGCTGTCACTGTTTATTAATTTTTATTTTGTATATGTGTACGTAATTTTTTTTTCTTCTTCCAGAATGAAAATCTATGAATGCATAGGAGCTTTCCACTTGTATTCACTGTGTTTCTCTGGTCTTGCACATAGTAGACACTAAGTAAATATTTGCTGAATGAGTGAATGAATGACTCCATCCCAAGGCCTCTTTGGTAAACCTCTTTTTTGTTTTTGCATTCAAAAGAATTTGTGTGCTCCGGGCAATGTTGTCTTTGAGAAAGTTTTGACACATTAGGTATTCAACAATATAAAATGAGGGGCTGAATTAGCTCTTCCAGGTCTGATGAAGCCCTGCTGGTCTCTGATTTACCATATGAAATCAAGTACAGGAGACAGTGTTTTATCCTGCTTATCATTTCATGGTCTTCAGTAGCATCCTGTTCATTTTGGTTACCAAACAAAATTGAAAATGGCTCCCTAAAGTACAAAAAGGAGTTAGCCAGGGACATTTGAATACCTGGAAAAGTTGCTGGGCTGAATATGTCTTTGCTTAGAGAAGAGTAAGAGCTGATTCAATGCTTTTACATGAATTATACACTTGTAAGTTTATTTTCATGAGATATATCTCCAAAGAATGGAACAAAAGTAAATAGATTCAAACTGATGTGTATAGTGAGATTGATTTCACTTAAAATAAAAATCATTCTATTGATAAGGTTAGAACAAGCTATAACAATCTGTGAAGAAGCTAACAGTTTTGTGAAGCTTAAAAATTAAGCTGCTGTATATTTTTGATTCCTAAGAAGAGCCCCTGCATGGTTAGGCAACTGAAGAATACCAGTAGGATGATGGTCCTATAGCTCTTCAGGCCATGAGGAAAGTGATAATGTTGAGGGTTTCAAAACTCATAGATTTTTAGCACATGGCTTGCCACAAAATCGTAACTTTTAAAAACAGTGAATTTGCAAGTGAACAGGATAAAGAAATTAATGATCAAAGTTACACTGATTGAGAAAAATATTTTTCAAGCAAAATCTTTTCTGTTATAGTCTTAGAAATGGCTAGTGTCTCTGCCAGTTAGGAGAAGGATGGCAACTTTGGTACTTCTGAAAGGTTGCTCAGGTACTCAGCACATACTGGATAGAACCAAAGGACTTTTGGACTTCTTTCCAGTCACTTTTGCCATTATGCGCACATCCCTGGCCTTCCCAAGTGCTCTCACACCTCCATACCTTTCAGAAACTGCCTTCCTTCCACATTTTCCTGCCTGACAAACCCCTTCTCTCCCTTCACATCAACTTTCACCTCCACTCTAAACCTATCCAGTCTATGCCAGGAAGTCTGGCCAAGCCTGTTGTCCAGATCTCTCACAGCATCATATAGCATTGAACTCATTTATCAATTTTGATTTCACTGTGACAAGGATCTATAATTCATTTCAGTGCCTTGTCTGGCATATAATAATTCCCCATTAAAGTGTCAGATGCATGAAGAGTATTCTCAGACAAAACTCATGGACTCTTGAGGACTCTACAATTTTCCCAAACATTCCCAGAATTAAGATCTCCTATCCTCATGAATGACAAATATTCACTTATGCAATCCATCTTATACCAGTTTCAGGGTACTGGACCCACTCAACAAGCATGCCACACCAGAGACCTGGCCATCACTGGAACACATTTTCTTCCAAAATATGTATCACAATTACTTTTAACTTCGTATTCCACCTGTAAGTGAAGTCATATGTTTTTTTATTTTTTTTAGTCTGACTTATCTCACTTAATATGATGACCTCATGATCCATCAATGTTGCCAAAAATTGCTGTATTTTACCTTTTCTTATCTCTGCATAGTATTCCATTGTGTAAGTGTACCACAACTTCTTTATCCAGTCATTTATCAAAGGACACTTTGCTTGTTTTCATGTCTTGGCCACCCCGAACAGGGAAGGAACACCAAATATATACCAACCAATGTTACCCCAATAAACTTAATAATTAATTGTTAAAAATTTTTGCCCAACAAAAAAAGTTATTTTTTACTTGGAACACAATCTCATAAATTTCTCCATTAATCCCCAGTCTCATTCCACTTTCTTTTTCATGTCATAACTTCACTGCTTTAATCCTTACAGTTTCTTGCAAATCATCGACTTAACCCTACTTTCTGCCCTCTTCCTAGTATTGCCTGTTCTTTTTTTCATCTGAATAATTTCTACTCATCCACTAGACTTGCTTCTGGCCTTGTCTCTTTCAAAAAACTCTTGTTGGTGGCTCTTAGTGAGATCTCAGCACACCCTCCTATCATGTCATTGCTGTACACAGCCCTTTGTTGTACAATTTCCTGTGAGTGCATCTTTAAATTCTTCAAAAGATGAGCTCCTTGTGGGACAAAATGTATCTTACTCATTGCAATCTCATGTCAATAAATGAATGTTAATACCTCACCTTGTGTGAAAATTCTATAAGTAGCCTGGGCAGGATCTGTAATACTGAGAAATTTGCAGAGGATAGAAAGTTGTTTGGGTCTTTGGAAAAGTTAGAGTACTTCAGGAGTATTGCTAAGATCTAAAGAAAACCAAATCTGGGGAAGCCGGGATGGTTCAGTGGGTTAGGCGCTCACTTTGCAGCGCCGGGGACCAGGGATCGAATCCCGGCCCCAGCCCGTGTGGAACCATATGCTGAACTGGGAGCTCCCCCAGTTCAGTTCTCTCTCTGTCTCTGTCTCTGTATCTCTCTCTCTCCCTGTCATAAATAAATAAATAAATAAATAAATAAATAAAACAAAACATTTCTTTAAAAAAAAAAAGAAAGAAAAGAAAACCAAATCTGTATAGGTCCTCTTTACAGGCTTAAAATTCCAATGGGGATAACAAAATATTTCTTCACTGAGGAGTTGACATATGTGAAGAATTTTATCTCCCCTTTCACCCACAGGACAGAGCAACCACCAGCTCCTTGAAGACTTCTGTAACAGATTAATTTTGGGTTTTCCTACAACTGACAATCAACATGAATGTTCCTCACATGTACTGTGGGGTGCAAGTCACATAGGAAAGCAATAGGTGGGTTGGATATCTTAGGGAAAATACTAAATATGATTCACATCACCACACTCACTGAATTATCTTATAAGTCCATCCATCTTTCCTCTGTCAGATAAGAGTCTATCCATCCTTGAAGATGTACATCAAATTCTACTTTCATGGCATAGCCCCAACCCTAGATTCATCAATAAAATACAAAAATTGAAAGTGAGAGAGGTATTTAAGTATTCCTGTCTTCATCCTTTGAATTCCTGATGTCATCTTTGTGTTTACCAGCAAATTGGCAATTTTGTAGATTTAAGGGATGTGAGAAACTTATATTTACCACTGCCCCCACACACATTGATATTTCAGCATCAACTGGCATATTATAGGTGTTCCATAAATATCAGTTAGTATTTTATTGTCGAAAAGAACAGACTGATCACTCATCTAAAGGGACTATCTCCCAGGAAGCTAAAGGCCAGAGTGTGTAGTAAACAGGACTACCATTCTTTACTTATTCTGACCACCGTGAAAACAAAACCAATTTCCCAAAAGTATTTGTTGAAGAGCCACATGCTGAGTCATTTGGCAAAGTTGATTAAATTGCATCCATGCCCTAACCCAGGTAACTACAGGGTTTTTGTTATTTGTGCAGCATTTTAATACTTTGCAAATCATTGTTATATCCCTGATTTTATTTCATCTTTACAACCATCTTGGAATTGAATGGGGCAGATGTAATGACTAATGGATGAATAAATTGAAGCACAGACAGGACAGGAGACTTTAGCTCCAAAATCTACATGAGAGAAATGACTGGACAAGATTATAGTGCTGGCTCAGAGAGATCCAGCAGCTTAGGATAAACAAAAGTCACATGCAACCAAGTAGAAAAACGATGAATGCTAAAACGGCATTGAGTGTCATGGAACGCAGAGGAAGATACAAAGACCAACTTCCATAACATGCTCTCTGCGCCCAGAAGAGCGCCTCGTCTAGAACAGGCCTGATTCCAGGGGACCTGGGCAAACATTTTGCACGCAGACCTTCCCAAAAGCTGTAAGTTCTGAAGAGATGAAAGGGGCTTTGAATATGTATACTATAATAATTATGTTTGTTTTAATGGAGCAATGCATACTTCTGTTGTGCTATGGTGCAAAGGCCTAATTATTCAAATGTAGCCATTAGTTCCCACACAGCAGAGATGATAGCAGATGTTATAAAGATAGCATCTCTTGGCCATTTGCCCACCAGGCCCAGCCACAAGGACACTTCAAAAGCAATATCAGCTCCTGCCAGGAGCATCCCACCACATGTCCTAAGACATCAGAGCCCAAAGTTGACTTGAGACATCTGGAGGGAGAAAGGGGTCAATGTGGCAGTAACAGCCCTTTCTCCCACAGCTCTCAGGTAGAGGAAGCAGCAGCTGGGCCTGGTTAGAAGAGTGATCTGGGAGCCCTGTGTCCTGCTGGGTGTTTCCACACAGACAAGCAGCTCCCATCAGGATACAGAGCTTGTGTCAGGAATTCACTTCAAACCTACAAAACTGAAAGGAAATAATTCATTTTACTAGAGAACAAGATGTACCCAGAAATACACATACACACACACCACCTATATACATAACTAGTTAAATTTGTGTGGTATATACTATTGCTCAAACTTGAGTACTCAGAAGCAAGCACCAGCCTGCCTGCATTTTTCCTATCCCAGCCCTATGAGTAACAGTTAGGAAAACACAAAGCACTTTAAAAAGTTCAAAGAATTTTTTAAGTGACTGCATCGTTATTACCACCAAACTGCTGAACATTATAACTTCTGTAAACTAAAACATTTTAAATTGAGAGATGACCGAGGGTAATTTTTTTTCTCAACTATAGCAAGAAGCTATCCTGAAAGTGGAGTCCCTCAGTGCCTTAGTTTCTTTGTTTTCTGCATATGTATATGAGGACACACACACACACACACACACACACACACACACCTGTCTCTTTAATAAGCAACCTGCTAGAATCAAGAGACTAGAAAGAAAATAGGGAGCTCTAAGGAAATACTCCTCTTGACAAAGATTTCTGCCACCTGTTCTTGAGTCACATTTTCCTTTGCCTTCTCTTCTCACTTCCACCAAATCATAGAAAGACTACCTTCCAAAAAATTTGCAGTGCAAATGGCTCTAAGTCTAAAAAAAAAGAAAAAATACTGAAAGAGAAATCTCCCATAATAATGAGGGAAGCCACACCGTGTTCCTGCTATAACAGACTCTGTTTAAACAAAGCCCAGATCTGCCATCATGTGGAGACTTCCAAGGGAGTGAAAGGAGGTGAAAAGTGCTAAGGTCCTACAGGATGCCTCCTCCACAGCAACATGTTGTTTAAAAGGCCCATTGGGGAGGGCTTTCCCACATTCAATGCAATGCACATTTTTACCCTATGAAGATGTAAAAGAGAATCTAGGCAGGAATTAAGTAAAAAAACTTGCTTCTTTGCTCAGGAAGAGGGATATGAACTTTGGAAAGGCCTACAGAAATCAAAGGGGCTCAAGAAGTATATTAATTAAAAAAAATAAGCATACACAATTAAAAATTTTTAGATAGCAGTCAAAGTATTAACAGTAAGAAGTAATAGCACATGGGCTGGCTTTGTACCAGCTAAAGCAGAGGAAGGCCAATCATAGCCTTTTACTAAGAATGAAAAGAATTTACACATCTGAAAAGGATCTTGAAATGGCATTAAATCTGTATTTGAATACTAAAACAATACTAGAACACCAAGAAATCACTAAGTGCCATCGGAGAAGGTCAAGATGAGTAGTGACAGTGGAGACCAGGCAGATTGAAGTCTTGTCCCTCACAGAAGAAAGTAGGCCCCAAATGTTTCCCAGGCTTCACAACTAGCTGATCAGAGTAGGACTGGGAATATAATGAGGAGATATTCTGTTATTACACCCCCTCCCCATTTTACAGATAAAAAAAACAAGGGCCAACAGGTTTGATTAACTTGGCAAATAAATAGCACAGAAGAGTTCTGATCCACAGCTTGCTGTCATGAAACTCAGCACCCCCAATTTTTGCACGAACTTCATAACAGTGGCCTTGGGTCTAGATACACAAATAGAAGATGGACTAATGGAACTAGGCGAGGCCTCCATTTACAAACATCTTCTAGCAGAGTGTGCTCCCTCTCACACCCTAGTCAAGGCCTATGCCCTTCAGCATAGCTGGGAGCTCAAGGACAGAGGTGTGGGCAGGAAAACAACTTATCTTTATAGTGGTGAATGCCCTGTGTGCAAAGAAAAGCTCAAATCCCTAATGCTAACCCTACAAAATAAGTTAGTACTTGATTTCTTGGACATAGTTCTATTGAACAAATACAATGTTCTACATTTGCCTCTATTTTCCACGCAAAATATACTAATGCAAAAACAGGGCAGCTTTAGCTTCCTCAGGCAGCATGTAACAGTGGGTGAGACTGGGCTCCAGATGTTTCTTAAGACCTCAATGAAGAGAACCTGAAAAATATGCTGTGCCCTCAGACCTAGCCCACCCAGGCTGGGTGTGTGGACCCAACTAGTGCTATCCTTGAAGGCTGCTCAGCCTCCAAAAAGTGGGACCTGATCATCAGACAAGTGCTCACTGGGATCAAAGACCAGCCCGTGCTTCCGGGTGGAACATGTGGTTTCCTTAACAGAAAGGAACATTTCCCATCGTCAGTCTACATAGAAAGAGGCCAGGCTCAGGGTGGGTTGAAGTGGGGGAGCACAGCCTCCTCTGTGGGCTGGGTGTCTGAAGGCTGAGAAAGGCTCTGACCTCAGGGAAGGGGAATTCTGGAGAGCAACCTGGCCAAAGGCTCTAAGCCTGTCTTTATGCCTGAACCATTTTGGCTGCTGTGAGGCCTATAAGCTTTCTTCTCAAAATTATGTTTTAAATGCACAAAATAAATAAGATTAACTAAAAACAATTATATTGAAATAGGCTGTATCTGTGCACCCTTTGGTTAAAAGCTCATTATAGAGCTCAAGGGATCTAACTGTTGCTGTAGAAAGTCTATGTGGGGGAAAAAAGGCACTGCATGATGCAACCCCGTTTTGTAGTCTCAGACTGCAATAGCCACTGGGCCAGCCATTTCTGATAAAGGACACCTGACTCCTACAGGATTCGGAAGTTAGAGCATTTGATTCGACTGTAACTACAAAAGGCCTCAAGTGTTTGCTGTGAGCCACTTAGATGCTGTATTATACCGGAATGCCAAAGAATAGTCTAAAAGCTAACCAAATTGTGATTTTCAAGTACAAAGTTACTTGTATAGAATTCTATTTTTAATAAACTGTTTTTAAAGGACATGAACACATTATTACTTTATATTGTAAAGTGATTTTTTTATGAGGTACTCAAATCATGAATAAACTCAAGGATATTCTCTGAGACAGAAAAAGATAAGGTATTTAGGACATGGTTCTAATTTTGTTTTATGTGTTTTTAGAGTGGTGTCTAATGACAAGTGCTGGGTTGTTATTTAGAAGTTTGGAATGGAACCTGAGAGCAGCCACTTGCATCCTGTGTCCCCAGGGTCACAAGGACATACATTCACCAGCCCCACATACCTGTTCACGTATTTCTATAAAGCTCTGCCTCCTGAGAAGAGCTCTGCACATTTGGAGACACTGTCATTAGCATCAGAGCAAGTACACAAGCAAGTCTAGGCCTGCTGTTAGTTGGCTCCAGTAATCACCGACCCAGACACACAACTTTGGAGGAGCCAAGGGGCAGCCACCACACACATCCAGCCCCATGACCTTCATCAGTAACCAGTCATACCATGGCCCACCCAGTCCCACCCCACTACCACCATCTCCCAGAGCTACAGGCTCTAGTTCCAGTACCAGCCCAGAGGTCCAAGCCCCCACCCCAGCCCTGGTCTACACTCCCCACACTTTATGGACTACAGGTCTCTTTACCACCCACTTCACCCCCCAACACAGAAGATAAGAGAAAGGGGCTGTGGAGATGTCTCTAACCTAAAATGCAAGCAAGGAGCTAAGATGTCATACAATGACTTCTCTCCAGTAGCTCTTTAACAGAAGACTTTACAGTGTACAAGAATGTTTCTCATTTTGGGTTTTTGTTTGTTTGTTTTTTGCCAGAGACAGAGAGACAGAGAGAAGGGGGATGGCCCAGAGCAATATGCATTATTGTCAGACATTAGTTTTTAATATAGTTTCCACTCCACAGGTGGGTGTGGGGCTAGGCAGGGGCAAGAACCAGGCTAGGGACCTCCTGCATGAGCTCCAGCAAGAACTGAACTGGTGGCACTCCCCAGGTCAGCATATGGGTTCACAGAAGCTGGGGCCAGAATTTGATCCTTGGACCCTGGGGCTGCAAAGTGAGCACTCAACCCACTTAGCCATCCCAGCATCCCCCTCCCCTTTTTTAAAATATTTATTTTATTGTTTTTAACAGAGAGAGACAGAGAGTGACAGAAGGGGGAGGGCCAGAGCAGTCTCCAAAGTTGTATGTCATCAGTTCTCAACATGGTTTATTTCCTTACAGGTGGGCAGAGGGCTGCACAGGGCAGGAATCGGGTGGAGGTGTCCCCATGAGAGCCATGCCCCCATGAGCTGGGGGCTGAACCAGGGGCCTCTCACATGGGAAGCTCACTCAAGCAAGAACCAAAATGGGGGCCACATGCCAGTCAGCATATGAGTCTGCACTGCTTGGGGCTGGGATTCAATCCTTGGTCCCCAGGGCTACAAAATGAGTGCCATCCTGAAACCTCCCCTTATTTTTGTATACTCATCAGTTCTTCCCAGATTAATGGGCAGCTCTGATCACCATGGAGTCAGAAGTCCAAGAGGAAGTCATAGAGCAACTCACTTTCTAGTGGCACCTAGGAAAGACCCAAAGCTATCTGAGCTTCTTCTGTGGCCCAGGAGAGCATACACCTCACTCCCCATTGTTGGCCCAATTTATAATGTCTAATCTTCAGAGCAAGTGCAAGCCCAGTTTTCTCATTAAGGTGAACTCTCACAAATGGTGGCTTCTGCACCCTGAGGGATCATCGCATGAGAACTTCTCTGCTCCTCTGAAGAGCCTCAAAGATTTCTATACCCACACAAACCCTCTGTAAGGTCTGCTACAGTACCTACTCAAAGCATTGGGGGTTTCATATATTCAAGAACTCAGGAAGAGGTGCTGGAAGAAAAAAATCTCCAGATATTAAAGCCTAAGCAATGTTTCAATATCAAATAAGTCATCTCTTTCTTTTTGGAGCTGTTAAATGGATTATTACTTTTATTATACAAATTCAAAAGCTAGAGAATACATTTCTCATTTCTATGAAAATCAGTTTTCCAAGGAAAAGAAAAAGACCAAAGGAATCTAAGGCCAGGTAAGCTCAGAGAGGTACTTTACCTCATGCATTTTATTATTCTGCAAGGTACAATCACGTCATCCATCCCTTGGGGGAAGACAGCCCTCAGAGAATGTTGACATTTCTCTTAGCTATCCCTGATGATCACAATGCCAACACATGTGATCAAAGCAGTTCTAAATGAGAGCTGGGATCAATGTTTCAGACTGGCTCCTCACCAATCTACATGGCTCTTGGCCCCAGATGATTGAGGACCAGATACCTAAGGGGTTTTTGAGTAGTGTAGTAGATAATCATTCCCTAAAACCCAAACTCTAATACCTTAGCAAAATCCACTGGCTTTAAACATTTTTTGTGTCCAAGCTCTAGCCTGATGCTTTAAAAGAATACACAAGCTACTTGTGGCAGCTCTTGTGGCTGAGCACTTTGCAAGACATTAATCTAGTCTCCACTCCCAAAATACACATGCACAAGCATATGGATAGGCTGCAGTGAACATGGGGATGCATGTATCTTTTCATGGTCCTGATGTGAATTCTTTTGTATAAATGCCTAGGAGTGGGAATGCTGGATCATACAGTAACTCTGTTTTCAATTGTGGAAACAACCTAATATCTATTCATGGATAGAGAAATTATGGTATATAGATACAGTAGAATATTATTAAGCCTTAAAAAAGATCCTTCCATATGTGACAATATGGGTAAACCTTGAGGCCATAGTGCTAAGTGAAATAAGCCAGTTACAAAAGGACAAATACTGCATGATTCCATTTATATGAGGTGTCTGAAGTAGTTAAACTCATAGAAACAGAAAGTAGAGTGGGGGTTGCCAAGGGTTGTGAGGAGGGGAAACGGGGAGTTGTTATTTAGTGGCTACAAAGTTTCAGTTATGCAAGATGCCAAAGTTCTAGAGATTCACTCTATAACACTGTGTTTATAGATAACAATATTGTACTGAACATTTAAAAATTTAAGAGGGTAGATCTCATGTTATTTGTTGGCACAATAACAATAAGAACACCAGCATGTGGAGTGACAGTTCCTATTCTTCCCTCGGCAGTCATGCAGAACTTGAAGCCGGTGCTCACACTGCTGCTCTGTGTAAGGTCTTTCTTCCACACTTCTCTTCCTTGTGAGGTGCATGGGCCTTCAATGACTCTGTCATCTATGAAAAGCAAGTGAGGCTGTCAGATGTGATGTCTCCAAGACAGCCTGTGCTACACTGCACCTGAGCACAGCACCCATCTTATCCTCCCTGTGGTTACAGATGCTCATGTCCCTGACTCGGGGAAAATGGTATTCATTTTCCAGGTTTTGTTTTTTTTTTCTTATTTTTTTTGACAGAGAGAGACAGAGAAAAGGGGGAGGGTCCAGAGCAGTCTCCATAGTTGTATGTCATCAGTTTTTGATACAGTTTCACTCCACAGGTGGGTGCGGGGCTGCGCAGGGCAGGAACTGGGCCGGGGGCCTCCCACATGGGAAGCATACCCTGGCAAGAATTGAACTGAAGGCACTCCAGTTTAGCATATGGGTCCGCATGGACCAAGACCGGGATATGATCCCTGGATCCTGAGGCTGCAAAACTAGCTAGCACTCAACTCACTGAGCCATCCCGGCAAATCTCCAGGGTTGTTTTGAGTAGTAAATAAGTAATTTATATTAGCATGGTATGTACTTAGAACACTATCTAGTGTTAGCTATCATTTGTATTACCAGTAATAATATTAGTACATTATTTCTTAAAAGCATGTTCTCTGACATGTTTTTGTTCCCTTAGATGCTGTTGCCATACGTTTATGTCATTTTCCATAGGAAGGTTTAAATAATTCTATGATTGGCCCAAGTTGAAATAATCAAACATCCTTTCATTGGTAAGCTGACTAGATGTACCATTTGAAATGAAACAGAAAACAACGGTTCTGTACCATTTCAAATGGTACATATGAGTATGGACAGCCTAGTCTTACTGAGCTAAATTCAGGTGTCAGTAGATTGGCCATATTCATATGTACCATTTGAAATGGACAGTACCATTGTTTTTTGTCCCTTTTAAAATTGTATGTCTGGTCAGCCTATTTATTCTCCTATTTAAAAAACACAATCATTGAATGAAATGTGTTGAAATGTGACAACTGCCTTGGGAAGTACATACTGCAAAATTGCGTTGATCTTGCATGTGCCCCAGTGCCAATATCTGAGTATGATTATTTTGTTTTCTTGGTGTGTTTTGTTTTTTAAGGATGGGAAGGTAGAGTGTGAAGAAGTTAGCAATCATCTCATTTTTCCAGGAGTCACTTATTCTGAAATTGGGCCATGTTCCTACAAAAGACTCCAAGTGTCACACCTCCTGTTAGAACAACTGGAATATGTAGTCTCTATATTACAGACCAATTAAAGGAAAGTACAGATTCACTACAGTAAAGTAAACCTGGGAACTGTGCTTATAGCATGGGAACTGAGCAATCAAGCTTTTCACACTGATTGAAGCTACAGGTTTAACAATGCCAAGGAGGGATGGGCTCAGTCTCCCCATGAATTCATTAATTGTGTTTATTGTACAGATTGTCTACCTGTGTCTTTGAGGCATGGGATCATAAAGTATGAATGACAGCACCTCTAAAACAGAGCTGTTGTTCCTCCTGCTTATTCAGGTTCAAAGCAAATTCTGTTAGAGCACAGCTACTGGGGTCTCAGCTATTCCTAACAGGCCAGCCAGACCAGAGGACACCCAAGCAGTGCATTCCACCCTACTGGTAAAGGTTCAATCCAATACTACAAATACAAGTAGGTCACCTAGGATGAGTGTGATTTAATTTAGGGAGAAAATATTTATATTTCCTTCTAAAAAAAGTAAGGTAAAAATTTAAATTGAACTGCAGAGGACACGCACAGGTAACCAACTTGGCCCGGTTGCGAGCAGCCATGCAGCTCAGTCCCTGCTCCCTGCACAGGCTGCAGGGCTGCTCCTCAGTGCCCTGATGTCTGTCAGGGCCGCCATGCCTCACCTAGTCCCAGAAGGAGTTTGTGAGGGGCCTGACCAGGTCTTTGGGAAAATCTCTGCCACAGAGACACAGTTCCCTTTATCCTTCAGCAACAGCTATTGAGATTCATCTCTTTTGTATACTATTTATTTATTCAGTCTTTACTTCCTGTTCCTAGAAAGCCAACCAGCAGTGCCACATGTGGGATTTTTGCACACAGACACACACAGTCATCCTAATTTATAATTAAGTAGCAAATATTTTATAAGGGAGCAGAACAAGAAAAAGTGGATATTGAATGATTTTGTGTTCACTTCACTTCAATAAATAGAGAATCCCATAGAAAAATGTAAAAGTGATTTAGAGACTCAAACATTTTACATTACAGTAACATTTTCTTTATGTACTTTATATCTGTTTTTACCCATTGACTTTGGTGTTTACTCAATAATTGATACTTGGAGGCACGTTCTTTATATACAACCTCATATTTGTTTTTACCTGTATTAAATAGTTTAAATCTGGATGACATAGTATCATAATGATAGATATCGTGATTTTAGATACAAAATTCTAAGAATAATCAATGTGATTGTATAAGAATTTAGGCCTACTCATCATACCCATGGAATTTACAATCTGTGTTCTATATAATTCCACATTCATTGTCAATATACAATTCTTAATACCTATAATTAGTAATTAGGTCAATTAGTTGGCTCATAATTATAATATGTGCGCGTATTTTGATATATTTCAATAAAATTCACCATGTACGTTATGAGTTTCAAAGGTAATTCCATGAAAGGACAGCACGCAACCAGTCTTGCTAGGAGTCACTGTCAATATTTTATAAATAAAACATCACAACTTCTTTAAAAAGGCTTTTCTAAAGTTCTACTTACATTTAATTTTAATTGTTGAGCCATTCACCAAACTCAACAGGGTAGTTAATAATATCACTGGAAAATATGTTTTGCCAAGAGCAGTGTTGTGCTGAGACAAACTTATAGTGCCTCACAAGACACACTTGTTAAATTTTCAGGAATTATATAGTAGCTCACAAAAATATATATTAAATTTTCAGAAATTGTTAAACTTTAATATAATTAAATATTAAGTTATGTAAACTACAACTTAATAACTTACATTAAAAGCATCATAAATGGGAACTCAAAAATCATTACTCCATGTTTTACTTCATGTTCTTGAAGATTGTAATATGTAAAATATGTTCATGGTAGAAGTAGTACGAGGTAATGGGGAGCTAATGTGTATCTAGTTCTAACTTTGTGGTAAATCGTAGTTCATTGATAGCATGAGATGGACCATGGTGGGGATATTTACACCACAGAAATGATCAAATGTCAGCAATAAATCAGGGCTTGATTTATGGTTTTCTTGATTGCCCAGTCTTAAGAAAACAATGAAGTAAATGTAATACAAATGGAATTTAAAAGTGTGTTGTATACAGATGTTACATTATGAAATCGCACAACAAATTGAAGAAATATTCTGCTAGTTTTCAAAAATCTTTCCTAAGCAAAATAAGTCAGACTAAAAGAATCAAGAAACATATGACCTCACTCATATGTGGAATATAAAACTGAAAGTAACAAAGAAACAAAAACTCATGAACACAGTCAATAGTTTAGTGGTTACCTGAGGGTAAAAGGGAAAATGGGTGGCTGTGGGGTGGTGGAGTAGGGAGGGAGCATCAAATAAATGGTGATGGAAAAAGCTGACTCTGGGTGGTAAGCACGTAATGCAAGGCACAGACAATGTAATGTAGAATTGTACACCTGGATCCTATGTAATTTTTGCCAACTAATGTCACCCCAATAAATTTAACAATTAAAAAACAATAAAACCTATTATTCAATTTAACAAAGAAGCCACTGGCACTATTGAAGAACAAGTGAAGTTCTGACATCCATCTCCATGGTTTCACTTTCACCTTACTTGCTAACATAATTACGAAAACATCAACCCACAGTCATGTCAGAGTCACCTTTGTACATCTGCTGCAGTGTTAGTTTGGCTACAGATACAAGATTTCAGCAAAACTCAACAAAAGCATTCTTCGAGATCAATGGAATTTATGACTAAGAGTAATGCATATTTTATTATTAAATATAAATTGTGTGCAATATTTATTACAGAATGGTTGATAATAAAATTATATTTGCAAACATTTTTTTACTGGAAATGTGATTGCTAAGTATTTACCAGTACAACAATGACTTAGTATCTTTATTAGTTTTCCTCTGTGTGTATGAAAATTTTAACCTATCTAAAGGAAATACATTTTCCTAGTATTTCCTAAGGAGATAGTATGGGACATTTTGAGTTTACAGAAAGAAATAACTCAAATTAAGAAATAAATTTCTTTTGTTATAATTACCAAAAGATGATTTATCAAAATGCTAGTACTCAAAAATGGTTTAGATACTCCCAATCCAGTACCATTGTGTATCAAAAAAGATTGTCCAAGCTTGTCCACTTAAATTATATTCTTGTCTAAAAATATAATGATGGTATATACCTCATAATTTAAGTTGTTGTTTAACTAAATTGTTTTCTAATGTGTATATATATATATATTATATATAGAGATACACACACTTTGCTTTTTCAAAAGAAACCAAGGATACACCAACAGCTTTAGTAACCAGCTTCTCACGAGCTCAGACTGGAAGGTCAATCCAAAGGGGCAATGAAAGAGTACAAGGTGCCATCCCTCTCTCTAGTGCCATCCTAGAATGGCATTGTCCAAAAAGCCTATAGGAAGTTCCAAAAACAAAGAGCCAAAGCTACAATGAGAGATCATGCTAATTTGAGATGAAATATAGATGATTCCAGGTGGGCAAAAAACAGCTTAAAAACCATTCAAGAAACATTCAGAAACCAGAGGAAACAACCAAAGTGAAATAATGAACCATATACTTTTGGGGCAAGCATCTCAGGATGAATTATGAAAAGTTGTAGTGCTTCGTCATAGTAGAATTCAATATCATTGAACAAATGAATGAATGAATGGATACTTGTTTGAAGGCTTTATGTTTGAAAAACATGTCTTATGAAAATTTGCTATGACTGAATTTAAAGTGTGGGATCTGTGCCAACACTTACAGCTGGACTAGGAAACTATAGCTACCGCCTGCTTTTGCAAATTACATTTTATTGGAACATGGCCATTCTCCTGCATTTATGTGTCTATGTGGCTGCTTTTGCACTGCAATGGCAGAGTTCAATAGTTGTGACTGAGACAGTATGGCCTGTAAAGGCAAAATACTTACTATCTGGCCTTTTAGAGGAAAAGTTTGGTAATCTGTGCTTTAGAGGAATGAATGCAATAGGTAGAATTCTTCTGCTATTTCTACCTTTCATATGGTTCCACATAACCAAAGAGTGAATACATGATAATTCATTTGTCCAACTAACATTTGATGAATGCCTACTGTATGCTGTTGGAAATAAATAAGATATCCTCCCACACCTAGCCAGCCAGGAGTTCTAGTTGGAAAGACAGAAAGGTAGATGCTCAATGTCAGACCAGGGACTTGGCCGTAAACTTGAAGAAGATGCTCCCTCCTAGGATATTGCATGTAAGGTCTCAGGTTTCATAAGGCAACCACTGTCACTCATTTATCTGCTTCTTTAATGAAAACTGGGGTCCTGCTGTTTGAGAACAGGGGTGAGAGATTAAGGAGGATCCTGATGGGCCTCTACATTAAGAGAAGTTAGGGTGCCAGCTCAGACTACATGTCTTATTTCATATTTGACAAGTGACCCTGGTTCATATCATGCCATGGTGCTGGGAATGTGTAAGTTGTGACCAACACAGCACTGTATACCAGTCACTCTGCCAAGCACTCAGTAGCATCATTTCATATAGCCCATTCACTAAGTCTGTGGAGCAGGTCCTAACGATTGTTCACAATAAATAGGAAGACTTAGGCTTGAAGTGGGAAAGGTACCCATCATGTCATGGCTAACAGGTTGTTGAGTGGTGATTGAGTCAGCCTGAGTACAAAGGGCAAGTTTGGTGGTCACCTACCTTATTTTCTGGTGTATAAGACGACCGGGCGTATAAGACGACCCCCTAATTTTACAGTTAAAACATAGGTTTAGGCCTATATTCGCTGTATAAGACTACAGCCTCGGAAGTGGGGGGTAGTCTTATACAGAGAATATAGGCCTAAACCTATGTTTTAACTGTAAAATTAGGGGGTCGTCTTATACGCCAGAAAATACGGTACTTCATGTAGCCATCCCAAGAGTGAGGCAATCTCAACACAAACTCAGACAGTAAATCCAGAGGGCTCCCATTCATGCTAACCAAATTAGCATGTTGCTTCATGAGGACCATTAGATCACTTTATCCTTTAGTTCACAGGCCTGAGAGGGGAGGGAGTGGTAGGTGCACTCAAATGTAGCACAAAGGTGAAAGAGAGTGGTCAATGAGCCCCAAATTGGTATGACTGATGATCTTAAGCATAGGAAGAGACCCTCGCTTTCTGTCTGGTATCTGCCCTTGAGGCTGCCTTCAATCAAGTGCTTTGGAGAGTAGGCATTCTGGACTCTCATCTTATTCTTTATGTCTAGATCAACATTAAAGGGACAAAGAATCATAAAGAAGCAGTCTGTGACAATGAAGTCTATATGTTCAGATAACAACTGAGAAAGGAAGTTACTCAAAGATATCCAAAGAGCATATCTCCAGGGCAAAACTATACATTTTTTTTAGAATTCTCATTCCCTAATTAGGGAATTTAGGTAGATCTGGGTGCAAAACTAGACTCATCAATCAGTTATAAGATACTCAATCTTGAGCAAGTGTTATGTCTTCTCAGAACCTCTATTTCTTAATCTATACAACAGAGATAACAAGGCCTAATTCCCAGGGTGGTTGTAATAAAATGAGGTCATGTAAAACAACGTAGTGTCAGTCTTGTCATATGACAGGCTATCAATAATGTTGTTGTTCCTGTATCTAATATTTATTAGGATTGATAATGTTATTCTTGGTATTACAGTTGGTCAGGCTCTATGCTGAGCAATCAAGACATAAAAGTGAATAAGGTGCAACCTCTGGCCACAGGGAGCTTGTGGAGGTTGGCAGAGTAAAGGTGGCAGGAGGGAGATACAGGCAGCAGATTTCTCCTTCTGTTCAGCTCTCTGTAAAATATTAAATATCAAATAACTCAACACATCTGTGTTGCTTCAGTTTGTTTACCATTTATAAAAAGGGAAGGTAGCTGTGCTTATCACAATTCTTTCCTTATTCTCTTCTGGCCCCCTGTATTTCTGGGGCTTCAGTGCACACACTCTGTTGCCATCCATGACTTTCCATCAGACACCTCCACCTGCCCTCCCCCACCAAAATTTACCTCTTTTGAGAATTTGCATAGATGTTCTAATGGTGATACTGGCTCAGCAGGCTACTTCCTTCAAAGTACATATTTTAACATGCTATTGATGTCTTAACCAAGTAACTGACAAATATGTGGACTTCCAGTAAGGCATTAGGCTAGTGGAGGTGCACAGGGCAAGTTTGGTGGTCCCCTTCTTTTTGTAGCCATCCCTATTGGACAGAGAAAGCCTCAACTCTGATAGACTCAGATAGTAAAACCAGAGGGCTTCCATTCATGCCAACCAAACTAGTAATAGCACCTTGCTCCATGAGAACCATCAGATCACATTTTCCTTTAGATCACTGGCCTATAGAATGTTAAATATTAAGGCACTCAATACATTTGTACTACTACAGTTTGTTTGTGTGTTTTATTAGAAAGGAAAGGACAGTGATAATTATCATAGGAGTATTTACAAGAATAAATTTCAAGTGTTGCTTGAACCTGCTAAGAGGAAACATGCTCCTTAAGAAAAACATGATTTAACTACTTACAAATAAAATGAAGATGAATGTTTGGTGCATATCTCATGCACCCATTGTGGAAATTATAAACACAACCTCCAATAAAGGCAAATTCAAAATATTTGAAGTTTTATTTTCTATGCACATATAAGTATCATCCTTCAAAAGAATATTGATCAGTAAGGAGAAAATGGATTACTTATGTTCAACCATCTATTCCAGTAGACATGTAGACATAGTTTTAACCAGTGGTATTCTGGTTAAATGTTTAACAATAAGCTTTTGACAGACAAAGAAGAGGTGAATTTTAGGTTTGGAGCATCTACCCATTGCTGTAGTGCAAACTGTCACTGGGGCTGAAGTCTTTGATCGTGGATTTGGAAGAGAGCTCCAGTTGAGCTCTGTAGAACTGGTGCAAGCAGCCCAACAAACTACTAGCAGCCCCACTGAAACTATTAGCTGTGCCTGCTCTAGGCTCAGCAGCATGGTAGAATGGAGAAGACTCTAGACTAGGTGCTAGAAGAAGTGGCTTATGCCCCAGTTCCAAATAACTATGAACCCTTTTAAGTCACTCTTTCTTGGAACCTGAGTTTTCTTATCCAGAAAAAGGGTAACAACAGCTGACCTAGAACGCTTATGAGGTTGCCATGAAGATAAAAGAGTTTATTGAGGTACTTTAAACTCTAAGTTCTATACCATTTTAAGTTTTTGCTATTGTTAACAAGGCATTCAGCACACAGCATAGCAAGTCCTATACACATTTTAATTATAATGCTAAGAAATCTGAAACTTCCACTTCATATCTCCAAGGTATCTGTTGAGTACCCAGCTCAATGATAATAGCCTAGTTTATTGCCAGCATTTTTTCACTAGTAAAATTTGAAATAACTCATTAATCTAATTATTGTAGCAAGTTACTCTAAAAAGGCCCACAATCATTTGAAAGGATATCCCCATAATGTCATGTGGAGAAGAAAACTTAATGCCCAACTTCATAAGAGCCCTTAAGATAAAAGATACTGCTTCATGAGAACTTGGAACTAACGATATATTCAAACTTAACTGACTGTTAAAGGAGATTAGTATAATCTTTTTCCTAGAACTTAATTTGAGAGCACCAAATCATTTAAAATATTTGAACCCTGGATCCCATTGACTCATTTCAATTAAGGCCTTCAAAATACTGGGAACATGAATTTGAATTCCTAATGGCCATATAACTTTAATGCTATCCATTCTAAGCCTCTATTTGTCTACATAGAGAATGACTCAATACCTATGTCAAGCCTGTCTACCCCACAGCCCTTGGGCCATATGCAGCTCAGGACAGCTTTGAATGCAGCACAACAAAATTGGTAAACTTCCTTAAAACACTATGAGATTTTTTTTGCAATTTTTTTTTTCTTAGCTCATCAGCTATTATTAATGTTAGTGTATTTTATGTGTGGCCAAGACATTTCTTCTTCTTCCCATGTGGCCCAGGAAATCCAAAATATTGGGTACTCCTGACCTATGTCATAAAAGTTTTATAAGGAAAATATCTGGTTTTGTAAATGAGAGATATATATCTTCTCTTCTACTTAGATATGTCATTATTTTTTTAAGGATTTACTGTTTTTGATAGAGACAGAGAGAGAGAGACAAAGACAGAGAGACAAAGAAGGGGTGGGGCCCACAGCAGTATTCATAATTTTATGTCATCAGTTCATGACATTGTTTAGTTCCACATAGGTGGGCAGGGGCAGTGCATGGCGGGAACTGGGCCCCCTTGGGCCAGGGGCCAAACCTGGGGGGTGAGAACTGAACTGGGGGGGCCTCCTGCATGGGACTTATATACAGCATATGAATCATCACGGGCCAGAGCTGGGATTTGATTCTCAGTCCTTGGAGCTGCAGAGTGAGTGCTTAACCCACTGAGTCATCCTGGCTTCCCCATATATGTAATTATTAATTGACTAATTGTTTTGTAATCATATACTGTATAGAAAAATGCTGAAATTTCAGTATGTTCTTATAAAGCACAATCTGTATTTTAAAAACTAGACATAGACAAATAAAAGCAGGACAGAGGTGTTATTTTTTAATAGAATATTTTTTTCTGTGGCTTGAATTTTGAGGCTTAGAAAACTAATCTGTCTTTGAAATGCTCTCAAAATTGTTTGAAGGTGTAGCAAATAACTACGGTTGCCTAACTTTTCATTTCTTCTCTGAAGGCATAGTCCATATTCAGTTCAAATGTAAACCAATATGAGTATGTTTATTCTCTATCCAAGTCTAGCTATAAATGGTTATTGGTTCAAGTCAATAAAAAACAGTCATATTCACTATGCCAGTGGTTCAGCTAGGCAAGTGATTCATTTCTAACCAATATAATGCACAAAAAGAAACTTTTGGAAGGCTTCTAAAAACAGTTTTCATACTCCTAGGAAGGAGCCTGGAAATATATGGCCCATTTTCCACTTTTGGACATTCTTTATCTGGATATAATTCTTGAAAGATCAGCAACGATCTTATTCTCAGAGGTTGAGGATGAAGCCAAAGAGAAAGTAAAATGGGAAGATTAAATAAACCTGGTTCTTAAAACACCCAGGGGGAAGCCGGGATGGCTCAGTGGGTTAGGCGCTCACTTTGCAGCGCCGGGGACCGAGGATCGAATCCCGGCCCCGGCCCGTGCGGAACCATATGCTGAACTGGGAGCTCCCCTAGTTCAGTTCTCTCTCTGTCTCTGTATATCTCTCTCTCTCTCTCTCCTCTGTCAAAATAAATAAATAAATAAAATATATATTAAACCTATGTTTAAAAAAAAACAAAAAACAAAAAAAAAACACCCAGGAGCTGTTAAGTCAACTAACCAGAAACCACTAATTTTTGGACTTATTTGTGAGATTATAAATTTGTTAATGGTTCAAGTTTTCTCTGACTTGCAGATAAATGAATCCTTACTATTGTCCTAATGTCAAAGATCTTAAAGGCATTAAATGCATTGGTCCAAACTCACATGTTGCATCTTGGATAATTTACTATGAGACAAATTTATATTATCATATGCAACATGACAGTGAAGTGGAATCTCTCACACACTAAAAATGATGTCACCTACAGCTTGAGGGGCAGCATAGCTGCTAATCAAAGTGCCTGTGGACATTTGAACATGTTGAAGCGCTGCCTAGTCTTGCATCTGTTACTACTTGAGAAAAGTTCTAAGCAGAATGTGTTTCTGAGTCCCCTTGCTTTATCTTTAACTCTATCTGAGGGTATTTTTCTAAATTAATAAAACTCTCAAAGAGTGGGAAAATGAGGTCAAGAAAATGTTTGCCTAGTACAGATGTGATCTAATCCACTAGAATGGCCTTCCCAAATTAGAATCCATCAATAAAATGACGTTGAAGGTACTTCATCAAGGTTAATAGTGATATCTGATGAGAATGACTTCATTTGTATCATAAACTCAATTAACTATGTTATTGTACTTCTAAAATACAGTGTGGTTGAGGAATGTGTCAAGAAAGTTTCAGTAGTATACCAAAGAGCAGAGGTTCAAAAGTTCAGGCAAAAAAAAATGTAGTTTAAGGACAAAAAATACATCAAGATGCATTCAAATAAACACACCAAGAAATATCTGTTAATATAATAAAACTTTGAGAAATATAAAGAATGTAGTGATAAAGTATCAAGGAAAAAACATTTGCATGTTTCAGAGATGCAAGAGAAATCGAAGACAGTTCCATCTGTATAAAATGTGACCCTCTGAGTATTTCCAAGGTCAGTGAGACCCTGAGCAATCAGCTTGATCTAAAACCAGTTTGTTCGTTTTTCTTATTTGTGCTAGTTCCTCCCTTTCTTGTATATCTGCCACTTTCTTTTACTTCCCTGCCATCCCTCCAACTTTACCTCCCTAGCATGTACGGTATTTTATATTTGTCCCATCATACATGTTGAAAAACAGGGAAGACGGAATTATCAACTTCTGTTTTCAGGAGCTAGGTCTTCTGAATTCCTGTTTCTGTCTTTGTTTTTGTTTTGTTTTGTTTTAAGATTTATTTTATTGTTTGAGAGAAGGAGAGAAAGGGAGGGAGGACAGAGCAATCTCCACAGTTGTACGTTATTTGTCATGAGATAGTTTCATTTCACACAGATGGATGTGAGGCTGCTCTGGGCAGGAACTGAACTGGGGGCCTCCTGCATGGGAGACAAGAACCTTCACCATGCCATGTTTACCAACTGCCCCACAGTTCAGCATATGGGTTTGCACTCAACCTGCTGAGCTAACCTGGCATCCCCAAGAATTCCTATTTCTTGTTTAGACCATACTATCTTTGTTTCTTTATGGCTTGACTCTCGGTGGTAGGAGGTGTGACAGACTAATGTTAATTCAAATGATCTAAATCATTTTGTCATAAATTAGTCAAATGTCACCCCTCCCATTACTTGTATTTCTGTATTCCCATTTATCTTGGAATTTCTTACAAGTTATCATTTTTATAGACTATATTAATATAATAGAATATATGGTTTTGACAAAAGTTAAAAATTATATGTTTGCGATTGAGGAACTGAAATCTAACTCTTTTAGGTAATTAATAGATTTTTAAATTTACTAGAAAAATATTAAAGTAGTTTAAGCTTCAAATCATCTCTTGAAACAATAATTATAATTGCTCCTGTTCAGTGCAATTAGGAACACTGTACAACTTTAAGAAATACTGATACATTTTGTAAAACCATGTTATGTAATCATGGAAATAGAAATAGAGTGGGGAAAAAAAGATATCAAAAAGTTTTTAATACACAGTAAAACAGAGTTTCAAGTCAAAAACAAACTATAGTATGAATATATACTGTAGTTTCTGACAACCAAAATTATAAAAACAAAATTTGAAAATAGATAAAGCATTGTAATTATATTACTACTAGAGAATATTATAAAGTTGCATAAATATTTTCATCATAAGTCTTATTTATTAATATTTAATTTTCATTCATATATAAGATTCTGGGGGGAAAAAGTGTTTTTTTTCCTGAAAACTTTTCATGTTATGATTTTCTCTTTTTCCAGGGGTCACTTATTTACAATTTGGAAAAACCTGAGTAACGTCTGTTCAAAGATTTTGGTTTTTGGAGAACAATGAAGTGGAGACAGCACAAAATAATATACAGGTCTCTAAAAACTCGCCACTAATTTTAACTTCAGAACACTAATTAATAAAGAAAAATGTCTGGATTTACTTATAGACCTCAATAAAAAGGTAATTATATAAATTAATTGACCCTAAATAAAAAAAATGTATTAAACAGTGAGTTTTTCTATAAGTACTTTATACCCTTTATAAATCACTCCCCAGAAACATGTGCTGAGTGCTCTATCTTTCCCCCATTTTGTTAGTTCAAGACAACATATTAATTCCCTGAGAATAAATACTGAGAGACAGCTGTATAGTCTCAATTACATTAGGTCATGTAATTATAAAAATACCTTGAATTTTTATTGTTTTTTCTCCTCTGAGGACTCAAAGTCCATTCACATTATATTACAGCATTAACTTTTATGCAATGCCCATGAAGCACCTGCTGTAGTTGAAGAATTGGCTGCATTACAAGCTTAAGAAGGCTGGTAAAAAGCATCAAAACTCACTGAAGCCTCAGAAATAAAACCCTGTGTCTATGGATTGATGCCCTGTTCCTGCATTCACTGGGCTCCACTTCTAGAATCTTCTAGAACAAAAAGACTCAGGGGAGTTGGTGGATATGATTTACTGATCTTACCCAAAGGTCAACGATGTTTTTTTAATGTCTTCGAATTGGGAAATTACTCTGGTTAATGACTTTATATATTACCAGAGGGCACTTCGAGGCCTATTAATCGAGTACAATTCTATTACTTCTTTGTAGTATTTATCCACCTAAGAACCTTGAACTATTCTATTTCTCAACAATTTTCAACAGAGTTTAATGTTAATTCTAAGCTCTTTATACATTCATGCTTGTAATAAACTATCCACTTCCTATGTAGAGTGTCAATCTATTGTTGTCAACTGGTTTGTAAACAGCTAGCAAAAATGTTTTCTTAGGAATGCTGGAAGTGTGCTTAAGAATGACTTTCTGTTTACCTGGAGAGGAGGGAGGAGGGGGGGGAGGGAGAGTTGTGTGGGGAGGGGGGAGTGGGCATCAGATATATCGGGTTGGAGGGGGACCTGATTCTGGGAGCTGGGCACATAATGCGATGCATGGGTGATGTGATGTGGAGTTGTCCATTGGGAAACTGTCTGATTGTTACCAACCAATGTCACCCCATTAAATTTAACAATAAAATATAATAATATTAAAAAAAAAAGACCTTCAAGCTCACATGATGAAACAACTAATCCTGGCTGGAGAAGAGGTGTGCAGTCATAAGAACTGGCACTGTCTTATTGGGAGACTTTATTTGTAGCTGGTCTATGTCCTCATAACTGCTATCCATGTTTTAGGACTAAGCATAAGGTGTTACGGAAGCTCATGGAATGGAAGACTGACACAGAATTTAAGGGTCAGGCAAGGACCACAGGAAATATTTTTCAAGTTTAGATGTGATAGACAGGCTAGTCTGCTAGGGAAAGACTGGAGGAAACACTTTCTGGGAAGGAAAAAGCAGCAGCGTTATAAGGGCTTACATATAAGACACCAAAAATTGCCAGTAGCTCAGTATCCCAATAATTCTGAAGAGTAGTTCAAAAGAACAGTAAAAGATGAACCTGGACAGTTAAACAGAGACCATCATTTGTTGAATAAATAAATGAATAATGTCTCTGGAACGTTTCCGATACATGATTCTAAGTAAAAACTTAAAATAGTAACAGAAAACATCTAACTATGAAACCAATCATCTATTCCTAACTTAACAGGCAAAAATTTATTACCCACAGTCTCCCTTTCTTTTGTGTGAGAGGCTTCACTTCTCTTTCTCAATGGAATAGATTTTCCTTTGCACCAAAATTCATCAACTCCTTAGCCAAGAGCCAGTGTTCAAACAGCTGGTATAATTTGCTTTCATTGGTGATCTTTGGCCCTAGGGTTATATGTAGTATAGCCACAGTTTTTTTAGTATGACAGTTAAACTTAACCATTTTCTTCCAAAGCTACATTAATATAGTAGAAGGCTTAATGGACAATCCAGGCATAAATGCCTATGAAAGTTCACTGCAAGTGCCACAGCAATGTAAATTGTTTTTTCTCTGCATATGAGTATGGGGAGTTAATATTATTGCAGAGTTTCAGGTTTTTATGAACACTTAAAAGTTTGAATTTGATTGGGTGCTTGGCTTACATTAACTCAGTTCAAATTATTGAGATATTCATCTTCTAGCTAAAATAAAACACCAAATCAGAACTGTAAGCGCATCAACATGAAAAAGAATAAGTTTTCAGATATCTTAAAAAATAATATGAAAATACCATGGAAAACTAATGAAAATATTCATACGTAAGTGAACCCAAAATAACTTGATTATACCAATTAATACTAATATGGTTACATGATTCATTTGAAGGAAGGGCATCACCTTTTATACCACATTTAGCCTATTACCTAGAAGAACTCCTGGTTTTATAATAGACATCATGAAGCCAACTGCAGGTGTCTCAGCCCTAGAATTTTGTACTGACCAAGATAATAGTAACTTTCTGATCATGTGACACACATAGACACATGAATGCTGCAATTTTGCAAGGAGCCTGTAACTATTTTTCCCAGTAGGCCTTGTAATTTGGGAGCTAAAAAACAGGAGTGACTATAAGTGAGACTCTATAACTCTCCCTCTGCATTGTCTTCTAGTCTCTACAGATACCCAGGTCCCTCACAAATTGGCCCTGGCCCCTATATGCTACATTTTGTTTGCTTGCTTTTGTTTCTTAAGTTAGGTAGCTTCCCTGTAGCATGGAAAAGATATTAAGGAAACAGAAAATCTGTTTTAAAAAAAAATAATATTCATCAATCTTCTGATTAATCAATTTCAGAGTGTAAAATATCATACAAACCAAATGTAATTTTTAAAGTCAATACATTGTTGAAACTCTGGCCTTCAAATAATTTTTTCTTTGGTCTTATCTATTTCTTCCCCTTCCAGTCAGTGTCTTGTCTTTTGACTTACACCTTAGTCCTCACATTAGAGAATTTCTAAATCTTGCAAAAGAATAATCAACACCAGGCTCATAGTCTCCAAATCATAAATCTGTTTCTTTATTCAAATCCTCTGTTAGATCTAGGTCAAGCTTGTCCAACCCATAGCCCGGGCCATGGGCCACACATGGCCCAGGGTGGCTTTTGAGTGTGACCTAACACAGATTCATAAACTTCCTTTAAACATTATGATTTTTTTTTTGTGCAATTTTTTTAGCTCATCAACTATCGTTAGTATATTTTATGCATGACCCAAGACAATCTTTCTTCTTCCAAACTGGCCTAGGGAAGCCAAAAGGTTGGACCCCCTTGATCTAGATCAACATTAGCAAGATAAATCAAGTCTAACTTGATGATACATTGTAAACATTCAAGAAGAAAAACAAGTAATCTTACAAAAAATGGGAACAGCCTGTGTCTTCAGTCATAACAATGAGGGAGGAAAGATCCCAGGACTTGTTGGGAATGAACTGATGGGTCCTGAGGCAGAAATTCCATCCAGGAGGAGGGTGGAGGCTGAAGAGGGAAAGGGGCTCTGTGACATTATATCCTGTGAGGATTTAGGACAATTGGAAGATTTTCTCAAAACTTTAAAGGATGAAGGACATGTGAATCCAGCACCTGTGCCACTCTTAACACTTCTGATAAATAATTTCAATACATTTTTTTAATATATTTTTATTTATTTATTTATTTTTGACAGAGAGAGAGAGAGAGAGAGAGAGAGAGAGAGAGAGGAGAGAGAGAGAGAGATACAGAGACAGAGAGAGAACTGAACTGGGGGAGCTCCCAGTTCAGCATATGGTTCCGCACGGGCCAGGGCCGGGATTCGATCCTCGTTCCCTGGCGCTGCAAAGTGAGCGTTCAACCCACCGAGCCATCCCAGCTTCCCCTCAATACATTTTATAGCAACTTTAAGTTATACATATTAAATTACAGGGTTGGTTCAATCAGAATTTCAGAGAAGGAGCTAAAGGCACAGGCAGTCAGCCAGCAAGAATGAAAGCTAATTAACTTGTTTTTCATTTCTTCACTTTTGCTATTCACAGACCTATAAAACATGAAGGTAGGAGACTGAGAGTTGGAATATATACTCTACTGCTCTTAAAAAATAAGAAAGATGAAGAAATGCTTGCTTTACAAAATATATTAATAGCCAAGATATTCATTACTTTTCTCATTGTACATAAGATGGTAGTTAACAATTAATAATGTGCGAAAATTTAGAGACAGTACACCAGCTGTTGCATCGTCCTTCTCTTCAGGGATGCAGGGATGGCTCAGTGGATTGAGCACTCACCTTGCTGCCATGGGATCTGGGGATCGCGTCACGGACCCATACATTGAATTGGGGTGTGCCTCCCATGCAGGAGGCCCCCAGACCAGTTCATGCCCTGTGCGGCCCCCGCCCACCTGTGTGAAATGAAACCATGTTGAAAACTGATGATGTACAACTATGGAGACGGCTCTGGGCCCTCCCACTTCTCTCTGTCTGTCTCTCTTTGTCAAACTAAAATAAATCTTAAAAAATAAACAACACAGGATCTATCACAAAGATAGTAGTATTCAATAAATTATATTTATTATTTTTTTTATTTTTATTTTTTTATTGTTTTTGACAGAGAGAGAAATACAGAGACAGAGAGAGAACTGAACTGGGGGCACTCCCCAGTTTATCACATGTGTCTACACGGGCCAGGACTGGGATTCGATCCTGGGTCCCTGGCGCTGCAAAGTGAGCGCTTAACCCACTGAGCCATCCTGGCTTTCCCAATAAATTATAAATATTTAAAACATTTAGAAAACAAAAAAGATTCCAACATCTATGAGTAGAAAACACATCCACTCTGTAAACAGTTATATTTTATATATATTGTATATAATATACATATATATATATATATTTAATATCTTTGATATATTTAAGAAGGCAAAGAAGTTTTTGACTTAGAAAAATATATATATATAGAGAGAGAGAGAGAAAAAAGAAGTACTTGGGGAAGCCGGGATGGCTCAGTGGGTTGGGGGCTCACTTTGCAGTATGGGGGACCGGGGATCAAATCCCGGCCCTGGCCAGTGTGGACCCATATGCTGAACTGGGGAGCTCCCCCAGTTCAGTTCTCTCTCTGTCTCTGTCTCTGTATCTCTCTCTCTCTCTGTCAAAAATAAAATAAAATAAATAAATAAAAGAGGTACTGTAACCAGTGAATATTCCTCTAAGATGTAATATGTCAGATAGACAAAAGCAGGCAAAACACATGACAGAATTCATCATAAGTCTAGAAATGTGAAGATTCTGAGAAAGGTTTCATAGCTTAAGTATATTAGTAATTTAATTATCACAGACACTATAATGAAAGAAAGTTTAGGCTAGACAAAAGTTTAATGATCATGATACTACACATTTCTTCTAATTTTACATAATTTTAGTGCTGACCTTTTCTCACAGACTCCAAATAGTATGTACCTTAGGACTGCAATTATCTAATAAGTTGATATTGACATAAGACCCCACTATCTTATCCTAAGCTTCCATACCTATCATATACTGAATGGTACTTGTTTATGCAATCTTTATTCAATATTGAGCTATTTTATTATCTATTTGTCTTCAGAACTTAACATCTGATATTAAAGAAAGTTTTAAAAATTTTGTATAGGACGTTGAAACTGGGTAATTTTTGTATATTTTAAGATAGTTATTTTGTTTAAAATTTTGTTACTGATTTTTTAAATGTGGCAGAAACAAAAATGTATTTATATAGCATTCCTTGGACAAACTCAAAGCATTTTAGATCACACCTTATTCACTTGAATTCATCTCCATCTTAAACCTAACCAGTGTTTTTGTAAGAACAGGGCATTGAAAGGGGATATTTACCACACACCATTTCCTATATCATTGTTAGTTGCCAAGGGCCTCCTCTGGCCACCCGCCATTTGATGATGGGAGAAAAATCAACAAACAGTGCATCACTATTTTTTTTTTCTGTCCTGAACTAGTAGCATTTCCAGCCCTGACAACAAAGAAGTGGCATTGTGGGAAGAATTATTTTTTATTTGTGTAGAAAACAACACCAATGGAAGGAAGCAAGCCCTGCAGATTAGCTTCCTTTCTCAGCTAACAGGTACTTGGCAATTTTCCAACTTCCATGATTTTTGTAAGAAAAGTGTACTTTTGCATTATTATTAATGTAACAATGATTATGTCTTCAAACCACCAAAAAGTTATGACTTCCTGTGTGACTACAATGTAAGAATATTATATTTGTTCTTTTGGAGACAATATTTATGTAATCAAAAACTACCTTAAAATTTTAGTATTAGAACAAAGACAGGAAGTCCTCACTATAAAGATAACTATTACATATCATTTTGTTTTTCATTTCCAATGTTGAAGAATCCACCAGATTTTTAAACAGTCTGTTTTAATTTTTGATCAGTTCTTCTATTTCTTTTAATGTTTTTTATGAAAATATAAATTATTTTGTTATTCATGTACTTGAAAGTAACCTTATCCTTTTCTTCTTTAAGTTAAAACAACTCTGACTAGTTCAGCCTATGTTCAATTCCATTCAAATTACTTTATGATGTTTTTTTATAATCTTTTCTAATCTTTACCTATTATTGATAATATTTGAATATCAATACTGGATTCCCATTCAAGGCAGTGTCTAAAAAGTGTATAAAGGTTTTTTATTTGGAAAAATATATTTAGTTATGGTATTTAAATAAGCAGACTTCAGGGGAAACTAAATTTCAATTCCTGTATCACAACAGGATCAAACCGTGATTAAAAATTTGCATTCTTTGTTTTGTAAACTTTTTTGAGTAGTACTCTATGATAAGTACCATTCTAGGCAAAGAGGTTAATTAGACTATTCCCACCCAGAAACGCTCAATTTTCTCATGTAAAATAAGATAAAACTACCCCCTCCAAAAACAAGAGAGTGCTAAATAGCTACTCTTAGCTATTATTAAATATTTATGGTATAGCAGAATATTTTAGCAATATTCAGTCCTTAACCTTAGTTAACTCTAATTCACAGAGAAGCAATTTAAATTTTATATCTAAAAAATTAAAGCATTTATTTTATAATTTTAAAGTTTTATTTATTTATTTATTAATTTTTTGACACAGAGAGAGAGAGAGATACAGAGACAGAGACAGAGAGAGAACTGAACTGGGGGAACTCCCCAGTTCAGCATATGGGTCCGCACGGGCCGGGGCCGGGATTCGATCCTCAGTCCCCGGCGCTGCAAAGTGAGCGCTTAACCCACTGAGCCATCCCGGCTTCCCTATTTTATAATTTTATGCAGCAGTATGTGGATTGTGTCTTTCTAGAGATGCAGCTGAACCCACCAAGCTTCTATCTTTCTTAGGCCTGGATCCATGAAAACTGAGAATGGGTTTGCAGAAAGAGGAAAATGAAACTCATGATTCACTGCCAGGTCTCCTTACAAATTTTTCAAACAATGTCCCTACAACACAGCCCAGATCCCACTTTATTTCTTGCAAGGTGTGACCAGAATGGTGGCAAAGGCCTGAAACTAGAGGAATGAGGTATCCTCTGGGCATGAATATATCACCCCTGGCTGTCTGGTTTACACCCCGCCCCCAGACACTAACAATGGACCCAGCTCTTAAGGTCCTCTCTAGGGGAAGTCCCTCTCTTCACCTACATGACAAATATGCACTGAATCTTGTCAACAATAGTGACTGCAAAGTACTAAGGGCAATAGGAGCACTGCTAAGAAGGACTATATTTTAATAAAAGAGACTGACACCCATAACATTCACTTAAGTAGATGCATAACTACTGGAGGTATGGTCAAATACCTATGAGTATCTGTTAATACTAGGTATCTGTTAATAGTATAGTTAATACTAGGACACCCATAACTGCTAGGACAGAGGAGAAATGAGTACCTGCCTAGGAGTGCCCATGTTAGGTGAAGAGACAAACAGTTACGTCCAGGACATGCCGTAAGTGCTAGGACACTCAGGAACCATTGCCTAGCTCTCTTAGACCTGCTTCTGAGTAGAATGGCTTGCACAATAGTCAGTGCTGGTGGATGACTGGGGCCAGGCTGCAGGGCGAAAGCAGAGTGTCATGAAAAGGAATGAGGAAAGCACTGGATCTGGGCCTATCAAGCCAGTCAGTGGGCCTTCATCTCACAAGCCTGAGTATCTCAAGCAGGACACATTCCTTGGAAACTTCGTGAAGGCTCTATAAACAAGGCATACTTTCCAGGAACAAGAGTTAATCTTTCTTACAGAATTACAGTCAATAATCTATTAAAGAAAAGATGGGTATGGATATATCATATAGTAAAAGTAAGAATTACTGAAATTCAAAAGAAGACACTGGGAATTTGACATTGGCAAGTTCCCTTTGGTTCAGCACAGGAGGCCCTGCCCCACACTCCCCTCACCCTCCCAGCTTTTGTATGAAAAGTATGGAATCTTTTCCATACTTTTCCAGTCCCAAAGATGGTCAGTTCTCTTAAAAACGAGAGGGCTTTCCCTTTCGGCAGATATAATACTACCCGGAGAGAAATTATTATGTGTGATTCTCCACACAGGTGTAATGATTAAAACTTTATCCAATGATAAAACTCCCTGACCTTTCCCCACTTGGCTATTTCCCATGATTAAAGGGGCGAAAAAAAAGCCCCCTCCTCACCCTCATTTCTGTGGTTCTATTGATGGCTTGAGGCTCTGGGGCACTTCAAGATTAAGACCACCTAAAAGAGAGAGGGTGAGCGAAGCACAACAGTTGAAATTAGCAACTTCAATTAAAAAAAATCAATGCAAATGTTATTTAAAAGCTATGTCAATATTTTGCTCATATTCTATGGCTGCTCTGGTGAGTTGTGTGTGTGTGTGTGTGTGTGTGAGAGAGAGAGAGAGAGAGAGAGAGAGTGTGTGTGTGTGTGTGTTTAATGTGAGAGTAAGTAATTATTGACTGCAAGGAACTCATATAAACTTACAAGACTTAAAAATGAAATAAAAGATTTCAAATGTCTCTCTTGAAAAAAGTTCATTAAGAATGAGAAACAAATCTCAACCCATTATTAATTATAAAATAAATAGTAATAGCAGATATCCATTTTTGTGCTCCAATTCAATGCAATTAATACAGATTTTGAATACTGGTCTCTTTAAGTCCCAGGTCTGCTGTGCTGTGGAGAATTCAATGTACAAACTGAAAACACCTACGGTTCTGCAATGCCATCGTGTTTGCTTGCTGTTCCCACTTGCAAGTGATAGTTAAAATGTTTTCATGTATCTCTTTGCTAAGGGTCCTTGAACTGATAATGAGAAGGAGGGAAGAACAGAGAAAAGAAGGGAAAGGAAGCATCCGAAACAGCAGAGGAGGCAGCAAGCAGTCAGAGGAGGAAGGTCTTAGCAAGCTATGGAGGCCTCCAGGGATTTTCCACCTTGTATCCCAAACCAAACAAAACCTACAATTAATCAGCGACTCATAGCTCAAGAAAGCATCATGTCTGATTAGATATGAAGCATGTTTTAATGCATTTTTTTAAAGATCCTAATTCATATGCTTATTAAGCCCTTTCCGGAAGGAAACTTTGAATTTTACTACTGATGTTTTAAACTTAGCCTGGCTTTTCTATACCCCTCCCCCATACCCATACCACTGGGAGAAAAGGCAGATCTGAAATGAAAACAGAATCTCCAATGCTCACTCTACATTTCCTAGACCGTAATCTAAAGTCAAGGCATTCCAGTGTATTCCTGAAAATACAAGTTGTGCCACTGTAACTCAGCAGTTTTACTTCTTACTTTTTTACAACATGGGCTCAGTTGAGATTGACATATCAGTTTTACCAGTAAATATCTTTCTTAAAGAATTAAGTCAGTCTACTGTACATCAGTTAAGCCCCAGTTTTGACAAAGTTGGTTAACCGATAAATTGCAATTGCTAGTAATGTTCCCTTTGATAAAGCTCGATTCTATCGGTGTAGATTCTGAGAATGACTTCAGTTAAGATCAAATACAATTCCATGGCTGAGAACTAAAAAAGTTTTGTTTTGTTTTTCTTAAATTTCACACTTGCTCTTGATCACCAATGGTCAATGAATGCATGGAAGGAATTCTCAGCTCCTCACAGAGCACCTGTCCATGCTTGGCATTACCTTCAACTCATCATAGTATTTTTTTCTTTTTAATTAAAAAATTAAAATGCTTCCATAACTGTTCAGGATGTCTCTAGTGACACAACTCTTGTTAGTTGGATACCCAAGGAATGTCACAAGTGGGCATAATTTAATAATGAAAAAGCAGAAGTTGATAGCACTACATGAATGTGCAATGGAAAGCTTTCTCTTGGCAAGGTCCAGACACACTGCACATAACTAGCAATCCCCATGTCCAACACAGCCTCTTATAGAGTGTCCCTGGTCACCCAAGATTGGCAAATATGCTCGTTATCAGATCTGTTTTCAGTTTAAGCTAATGCTCATCAAAGAGAGAGCATCTGTTGATTAAATTTCCCACAGGCCGTTATCATTAACTGAAAGAAAAAAATTTTCTCTCTAAAGTTATGTCAACCTAAGATTGTTCGCAGATGAATTCTGGAAACTCTCTAATTGCATTTTATCTTCTTGTAACCCTGTGCTGAATTTGCTAACCAATTTTGTTTTGACCATTCATTATACAAATCAAAGATAAAGCATAGTGCCTCCCTTGGTGAGCATACAGCAGCCTTGCTGAGATTCCCTTACAAATCATTGATGAGCTGTAAAATGTTTCTCTCTCTGTTATTAGTATTTTTATTTTAATCACATTTTCCTAATCCTATTGGTATGTCCAGTGCCATCTGGCCCTTAGTTATTGTGATCACAAGAGCCACTTATAGCAACTGAGATAGTGTGTTATGCAGATCAAGCTTCATGCCCAATAAAGAAGTCAATGGAATTATGTGAGTGCTTCTCATCGGATGTCTTCTTGTCCACCATCAAGAGAACGTACCCTGCCATCTGGCTTTTAGACCTGCCCCTTTGTTCCCTTTTTAGATGCAAACAGGATCACAGGGCCAGAGACATGAACAGAGCTACATGGGAAAACCATAAGAAACCTGCAGGAGGTCGAGGATGAAAGCTCTGTTCCCAGACATATCCTGGGATGCCAAGTTGCAGCCTGGAATTTTTACAGCAGAGTTTTAAACCCCTGACAATGAGAGTTTATAATGGAAATGCTGCCAGACCTTTAACTATAGCGACGCCACTATAATATTTATAAGTAACTTACACTCTTTCCAAACACATGTACTCATTACTATGTCTCTGCTTTTGCCTCACTTCAGGGGAACCTCTCTGTATAAACACAATAGATTGGTTTGCTTATACTTTCAGACTCTAATTGCTCTCCATCTCTATTAGAAGAAAGCCAGCCTCAGGGGCCAAGAGGTGCAGGCTCTCACCCTGTGCTTCACACAGCTACAGAGCACCACACAGATGCTTTTTTTCTCACTTTCAGCTGTTGAAGTTGGTCAATCTGCACATCCTTCAGTGTTTTCTTATAATTAATTCTCCCAATGATGTACCTGAGAACGAACTAACTGGTTCATTGGGGACAAGCTGTGAATTCACTTGGTCTGACAGAGTCTGACCATAAGGCAGGCTCTAAATAAACAAGGACCAGGCATGCACATTAGTGAGAGGCCACTCAGCGTGCTGACAGCTTATCTATTTCAACATAAGTACATTTCCAGGGAAACTGATTGCTTAATAGTGATGAGGAATGACAAGGATTTCCTAATTCTCCTATACAAACCTCCCAGCAATTGTATGTCTGGGCACAAAGTCACGCTGAACTATTGATCTGTGTGACAGCATGTATGGCCTGCAGGTGAAAGGAAGACAAACTAAAGGAAAGGCTTCCTCCTTCCTGATGGGCATATAGTGGAAGCTAGCTCCTCATCATGGCTCAGCTCATGGGATACCCAGGTCTGCCGGATGCACTACAGAGAAGTGCTTCCCTCACTCACGCAGGCTGCAACCAGCTGGAGGGCAATGCCTCCACAGTATAGGTGTGAGTTTACTGATGGTGGCCTCGTGGTCTAAGGTTTTCAGACAAATAAATTAGGAGTGTGAATCAAAGATTTGTATACAGAAATGTCATTGATAAGAGTCCAAATCTTGACAGTAAGTGAAGGTTGCACCATCGAGCTGACTTATTGGGTCTCTTGGAACCCAATGGGCATGGTTGCCAGGCTACCAGGCATGACCACACTAACGTTCTCCAGCTGAATGTGATCTCTCAAAGTCAGATGAGAGCTTCCAATGTTGATGGCCCATCATGACAATATACAGCCATGCAGAATATATAAGAATACAGACTAACTCATTCAACAAACCTAATTCTAGAATGAGATATCCAAACAGATGGTATGTACCTAATTGAAATGAAATGGTACAGTAAGCGTATCATTTCTAAAACACACAGAAGGTACCAGGGAGCACTTTTGCCAGCTGAGCACCTAACTTCAATAATGAGAAAAAAGATACCATCTTGTGTGAAAAGCCTGCTGTGTGCCCAGTCTGGGCATGCTTTGTCCTTCAAGTAAAGCAATAGAGCTTTGGGGAGGAGCCAGCAGGAAGGAAACAAAGTCTCCCAGGGCAAACAAATTTTCATCTGCTCACAGACTGGAAATAATACTGGTCGGTCATCAATGGTGTCTCTACGCTGACACTTCCAGCGAGCTACATGACCAGCAGCTCTGGGATCAAATGAAAAAAGGTACTGCCTCTAGTCATGAGCATACCATTAATGTCACTATCACATTAGCATTGCCATTGTTGAATAAAGTGAAGTAAGCTAGCTGGCATTTCAGTATTTGTCTACCAAATGAGATGAATACACACATTCACTCATTCATGATTGTTCACAGAATCATACGTTCAAGTACCCATTCTATATTGCTGTTTCTTTTCCCCACCCCCCAGATCTCTGGCATTGTCAGCACAGTAAACTAATTCTGCTATTATATTAAGAGCAATTTCTGACACTGGCACGTGAGTGCACTCTTAATGAAAACAAAATGTGCCCTGACCATTGCAAAGGAAAAGTGATACAGTAACACAATTGGGAGGCTCCTACAGAAAATATAACATGGAGGGAATACTTAAAAATATCTCCAGCCCAAGTTAAGATCATGTCTTTGTACCAGGACAGGACAACATTGTGAAGGAAATAAGGAAATCACCCACTGTCCTAGAATACCCCAGGCCTTAGGAGGTGGAGTTGACTTGCAGATTTTGGAGCCATGCAGTAGTGACACGAAGTTCAGGTAGAGCTGGAATCTGTGGGCATGGGCGTGGATGTTTGTGTGAACGGGGACCCTGCTGAAGTCAGGGTCATGGCATTGCATGAATAAGCCATGACACCTGCCCTGGGAAACTGTCATTGTGGCCCCCAAGCAGTCTAATTTAAGCACCATGTTTTGCAATGAGTCTATATTTGACTAGCGAATTTCAGATAACCCTTGAAAACAGGAAGCAAATGCTATAATTTAAAAGAATTGCTTGGCAATCAACCCACAAGGAATAACAATCTTAAATTTTTACATGTAGGAAAAAAAAACACCTCAGAATTTTAATGTTTAATAGTTTTATGTTGTTTTCCCTATAGTTTATCAGCATTCACTGTAGACGACACAAGAAGAGTAAAGATTTAAAGTTGCCTACGCAAATAATTGATCAATTTCACAGTCCCTCTTCTCAAGAGAAAGGTCCAAGATGATAAGTAACTTTATTTCCAGTTGGAACACATTTCCAACGAAGAAAAAAGAAAGGATCACTTGGCAAAGGCAAAACTGAAGTTAATACGTTCGTCATGTTGAACATATGTGTTACCCCTGCACCAAGATCTCCTCATCCAGAAAGAAATGCTGATACACCTGTTTGGCCTTTCCTGCTGTGCAGCCTTTCCCAACTTTAACTTGGGCCTTCGCAGTACAGCTGCATGGCCTATGTCAGAAAGCAGGTGGTGGTTGGTGAGACACCCTTTGAAAAAGTCACTTTTTACTTCTGTGAGCAAAGAGCAGCTTTGACCTACTAATCTAACCTGAAATCTCTTTCTGGAGAATTACATTAAGTCTTTTGGGAGAAATGACATAATTCTGATCTGTGGGATGAGGTGCCCACTAAGACATAAAATTTGAATATAAACTCTAAATGCTCAAGGCCTTCCTTTTCCAAATACATCTTCTGACATCATAAGCATATACTGAAAACATTTTCACTTACTTTTAACTTCACTGAGAATCCCACTGATCCAATGATATGTTTCAATCTAGCAGTCAGATTTCAGCCTCTGGAAGATTTGTTGAAATTGAAAAAATCTCACAAAAGGTGCAGGGAGAGGGCACCAGCAGTATGGACACACTCAATGGTTTGGTGGTTACCAGGATGGGGGGAGGAGCGGGGGGACAGTTGTGGGGGGAGGTGGGAGTGGGCACTAGATATAAGGTGATGGAAGGGGAGCTGATGCTGAGTGATGGGCACATAATACGATGCATGAATGATGTGAGGTGGACTTGTTCATCTGTAAACTGTCTAATTGTTACCGACCAATGTAACCTCATCAAATTTAACAATAAATTAAAAAAAAAAAAAAAAAGAATGAAAGAAGAATTATCTGAATAATGGAAAGAATCACTTAGAGAAAAGAACTTCTCCCCTGCT
Organism: Craseonycteris thonglongyai; assembly: GCA_004027555.1. Classification (NCBI taxonomy): domain Eukaryota; kingdom Metazoa; phylum Chordata; class Mammalia; order Chiroptera; family Craseonycteridae; genus Craseonycteris; species Craseonycteris thonglongyai. The sequence continues at coordinate 76,970 of PVKE010001342.1, forward strand.
TCTCTTTATAATAAGCGTGCTCTTGGGTAGTATCCTTCTAGCCAACAACAGAATAAGATTCTTCAAGTGAGCATGTGACTGCATAGAGAAACAGCCAGAAAACAACTCTCTTAAACAAATAAACCATTCAGTGTTTGAACTTTATGTTCCTTAATCACTGCCATCATTAATCACATTCAAAGTTTGTCTTTAAGAGCCTGAATGAAGGAGGGAGAGGTGGGAAGGAAAGGAAAGAAAATAAACTCCTGGGTCCAGGTAGATTTGTAAGACACACAGAAGATGAGAACCTACCCTCTCTGCCAAAAGGGACTTCAGGAAGCTTGTTAGAGCTGGCCAACATGGACATTATGGAATGGTTACAATGGAAATCAAACTGAGTTAGAGATCAACTCTTGAGCCTAACACTAAAGATTATTTCAGGATTCTGAAATTGAGCATCATCAGGATTTCAGTAGAGAACCCAGAGGGAGGGAGTCTGAAAGCAATTTATCTATGTATTTACGTCTTTTGTTTAAGAAAAAGAAAAACAAAACAGAATCACAAATATGATTGACCAAGCGCATATCATAGAGATGTGGAGAAGCTGGGATGGCTCAGCGGGTTAAGTGCTCGATTTGCAGCCCCAGAGACTGAGGATTCAATCCCGGCTCCAGCCCAGGCGGACCCATGTACGGAACTGGGGTGTGCCCCAGGTTAGTTCTTGCCCAGGCTTATGCGGGAAGCTCCTGTCCCAGTTCCTGCCCTGCACAGTCCCACACCAACCTATGGAGTGAAACTATATGGAAAACTGATGCTGTCAACTATGGAGATTGTTCTGGGGCCTCCGCCTTCTCTCTGTCTCTCTCTGTCAAAAAAAAAAAACAAAAACAATAAAAATAAATCTTTGAAAAAGAGATGTGAATATAGCTTTCATGGATGCAAGAATGAGGAAATGAGGAGAAGGAGACAGAGAGAGAGCAGAAGCCACCAAATGTCCCTAGTCCCAGCCTCACAGTGCAACTCTTATCACATCAGAATCAAACACGGAAAAGAGCAACAATACAGGGCCATCTCCCATTGCTGTGAATAGAACAAGAAATCAACAAACACCCTTTAACTTCTTACCTGCTGTTTGTAATTATTTCCTTTCCTTAAAAAAACAAACAAACAAAAAACACTTCAGATTCCCTTTGGGTCCTAAATAATTCCATCATCATTTTCACATTTACAAATGAAATGTTCTGTGCCAAAGAAATCTAAGTAAGTGTGAGGTCACTGGGTTGCCTAGGGCCATGTTCCCTAACACAGTGATGAGAGACCATCCCTTAGGGAGCCAGGCTGAGCATCACTGTGTATTTTTTGTGTATCTTGCTATGACACAGGAATGTTCCTGATTTATAGCAATTAGTGAGACAATAGAATGTTCTTTTTCCTTTTGCTGTTGTTAGAAAAACTGCTGATTGCTTTCTGGCTGAAAACTGTCTTGCTGGTTGTCAAAGAGCACTATTCTAATGATGAAAGCCAGCTGGGTCACTTTACATTTGATGAAGCAATAGGATCTACATGCTGAGGGCTTGATGCAGGCCAAGGGTTCATCACTAATACATGAATATCATCAGATTATTCAAAGATATATCTGCCAGCTCAAACCCTTCTCAAAATCTGACCCATTTTTACACATGGGAATAAGAATAGTGTCATTTATAATGAATATATGTCTTATTGAGATATATCATATAGGTTTTCATCTTTATCCACGATACCAAAAACAACTTTAGAAGTTGGTTGTGTCATTTAATAATCCCTTCCCCAAGAAAAAAGGAACAATTTAAAGTGGATTATCCTGATACATCTCACTTCTAAGTTTTATCCTTCAAAACATTAGAAGTCTTGAATATAATATTATCCTGGAAATATTGGTAAGTTGACACTGTAACAGAGAAATAAACAAAAGTGAACTGAACAATGGGTAGATCAAGGTATTTTGTTACATAATAAATTAGAGTTATGGAAACAGCATTTCCCCCACCTGGAATAAGGGCCACTTAGAAACATTTACCCACTTTAATGGAAGAAAAAGTTATTATATTCTAATGTAATTTTTAAATATTTTCTAAATTATAATGTTCTAATATAATTTTTCTTATAGAAACCCACATTGAAATCCTAGGTTATATTTATAATGGCCAAGGATGTGAGGCTGAGGAGTTTCAGGACACATCACACACACTCTTACCAAAGAATAACTATCCACTCCATATAACATCATTATGGTTTTGCTGTCCCTTTGATGTAGATGAAATGTAAACCCAAGGGGTCTGAGCTGCTGCAGTATTGTATAGACACCCAAAGGGTCATCCAACTTTATATAATCATCTTACTTTGAGTTTTTGGGATGGGAATAAAAGTACATTCTCTCTGATGTCATTTCATAACAGTTAATAGCAACTAGTATGTAGATAACATTCTGTGAGTACAAACCTGGAAATGAGATAGACTTTCAATTTTGCACGTGGAAAGAGTCAGATGTAGAACATAGCTAAAACGTCAAGGTCAAAATAAAGAAATTAACTATAGGATGCAAAAAAAAAATGTTGAACAAGACATAGGGAAAAGAACAGGAATAAGGTGCACTTTGACTGAATGAGCGTGTTTTGCTTTTTTGATCACATCACATCCTTTTTCTAACTATGTATTGAAAAGTTGGTTACAAATATACAGATGATGTGATCATTTGAAGCTTAAAATTTTTCCTAAAACTATAGTTGCTAAAACTTTCTGGACAATCATTCATATTTAAAATTTAGATTTAATTACAGTAAATCTTATTTTTTTTTAAAGACACTAGATGATTTGGTTTTTTGGTTACTGAAACAGAGTCCAAGTTTTAAACAATCCATCAAAATATGATAAAACAATCCATCAAAATGCGTACTACATAAAGTATAACATTTTATGATATGCTTTCTAATCAGACCATAATGTTTCAGCTTCAAACATACTTTCTCGTTCTATAATTTATAAAGAAACAAGTGTTAGCCTGATTAGATAGAAACATTTCTCCTCTCCTATTTTATGAGAATGAAGTTCATGGAGCCATGATATAGACAGATTACAGTGAATCCTGAACCGACTGTGATTGTGAAGGAACTCTGTGTTTGTGTTGTAAATGTGCATATGTGAATTTTTCTGTAGAACATGACTGTTCCTTTTTTACACTATCCAATGTTTATCTGACCTTAAAAAAAAAAAAAGATTAGGAACACTTTAACCCTTTTCTTTCAATATAGGTTATTTCAGTATATATTTTTATTCTCTCTATATACTCTTCCTAACGTTTATTGAATGATTATGTAAGGTCCAATCATAGATAAACTAGATGTATTTCCTGCCTTCCAGGTTCTTTGGACTAATTCAAAGATGCAAATAGCAAGACATGCTGTGGAAGAAGTTCAAATTAATTTATTATAGTTATTATCCTTAATACTCACCAATTATTTCATCTGTAGCCTCTTCCTATTGGTTCCTGAGTCCTTTTGACACAATCCCAGTAGACTGAGAGTTCTTGATTCCATGAACAACAAGTTATTCTGGTCTTATCTTGAGCACTTCCTGCTCCAGACTTGGAGTCAGCCAATCCTCTAAGGAGCTCTGGTCTCTTTTATTAAAAAATAATATTTAGAGATAACAGTCTGGATGTTGGGGGTTCAAAATTGAACATTTAAAAAATTTATTTTTTAATTATAGTTGACATGCAATATTAATTAGTTTCAGGTGTACAACGTAGTGATTAGACATTTATATAATTTACAAAGTGATCACCCCAATAAGTCTAGTATCAACCTGGCATGATACATAGTTGTTACAATATTATTGATTATATTTCCTGTGCTGTACTTTATGTCACCATGACTATTTTTATAGCTGCCAATATGAACTTCTTAAGCCCTTTCATGTTTTTCACCCATCCCCCAACCCACATCCATCTGGTACCATCATTTTGCTCTCTGTATTTGTTAGGTTGTTTCCACTTTCTTTGTTTACCTATCTTGTTTTTTAAGATTCTCTCTCTCTATATATAAGTGAAATCACAGCATATTTGTCTGTTTCACTCAGAATAATCACAGTGTATCTGATCTGTTTCACTCAGAATAATACCCTTTAGGTCTATTCATGTTGTCTCAAATGGCGAAATTTCTTTCCTTTTTAAGGCTCAGTAATAGTTCAATGTGTATATGCACCATTCATCTATCGAAGGCTATTTTGATTGGTTATGCATCTTGGCTATTGTAAATAACACTGCAATGAACACAGGGGCAAATATATCTTTTCAAATTACTGTTTTGAGATTTCTTTGGATAAATACCCAAAAGTGAAATTGTTGACTTGTATGATAGTTCTGTTTTTTTTCTATTATTTTTTGAGAAACCTCCACATAGTGTTTCATAATGGCTGCACCATAAAACAATCCCTTTAACAGGGCAAAAGGATTCTCTTTTCTCCACATCCTCACCAACACTTTTAGTTTGCTGATTTACTGATAATAGCCATTTTGACAGGTATATGGTGGTATCTTTTTCTGGTTTTGATTTGCATCTTTTCATATATCTATTGGTTACCTGTTTGTCCTCTGGAGAAGTGTCTATCCATGTCATCTGCTCATTTTTTTAAAGATTTATTTTATTGTTTTTGACAGACAGAGAGAAAGATAGAGAGAAGGGGGAGGGCCTAAAACAGTCACATAGTTGTACATTATCAGTTTTTGACATGGTTTCATTCCATATAGTTGGTGGGGACCACACAGGGTGGGAGCTGGGCTGGGGGCCTTCAGCATGTAAGGCATACCCTCAAGAGCTGGGGCCTCCACATGGCGAGCTTGCCCTGGGGAGAACCAGACTTGGGGCCACACCCCAGTTCAGTATATGGGTCCACATGGGCCAAGTCCAAGAATCAATCCTTGGACCCCGGGGCTGCAAAGTGAGCACTTAACCCACTGAGCCATCCCAGCTCCCCCTCATTGAAAGTCAACTGGCCTCATCAGTGAGCTCCAAGACTTTGCACAGGCTCTTCCAAGAAAATTCACTCCTCTATTATTCGGATTGCATTTTAAATAACTCTATCTGGCAAAGAAAAAAAAATGACTTTTTGTTTTATCACTATGTGATATAGGGACTTTTGTTTTTTAACCTGGGTTATCAGATAATTTCTCCCCATATTCATCCAGTTATAACGTTCTGCCTAAAGTCTTTGTTTGGAACTTAAAAATAAAAATAATCATATTTATATAATGACACATTACCAAGTACTAATGGCATGAGTGTTCTAAAGCCCTTTCAGTAAAGCATTATCAATTGTATCAGTGGAATATTATTTTTAGCATAGCAGTGGAAATTTTGGAAACCAAGATTATTTCTTCCCAAATTTTGGTAATAACATTAAGACATTTTAAAAACAATGATGAATGTATTCATAAAATATTCTTATAGAACTTTATTTAGAAACATTTCTGAAGTAGTCATAAATATTATAGGCCTTAGAATTACATGTTACTAGGATAAAATACTGATTCCTCTACTCATTAGGTGTGGGAGAAGAAGAAAACTAATTAAAATATCTAGTCATCAGTTTTCTCCACTAAAAATGAAGTATAATGTCAGCTTTTGTTTTATAAAATTGTCCTAAATATTAAATAGAGCAATTGAAGTAAAATGATTAGAATATTCCCTGTAAGACTTCTGCTTCCAAACAAGATGGAATAGCAGTGTCCAAGTTGCCCTCCTGGCTAAAACAACCAAACAAACAAAGGAACACACAAAAAATATGAAAGACATGGATATCAGACAACAAAGAACAGTAAACCTTGACATACAGGAGAGCTCTGAGATTTGCCAGCTGACTACTTTGGAAGGTTCCTGGTCACAGGACAAAGAGGGGAACACAGACAAGCGCTGTTAGACACCTCAGTTGAGAAGATAAAGCTGAGATTCCATAGAACCCATAAAAGGTAGTGTTGGCAGAATTGGAGAGGAGAGAGAATGTTGGAAATCTGAAGATAGTTTCTCTCACGCATTTAATTCAGTATTGATCATTGCATCATGATTGGGGCAAATAGCATGTGAAAATAATAGAGGAGAGAGCGCTCAGCTTTCACATAGTGCTTGGAATAGAGTCTATTTCCACCAGCCAGAGTGCAAAAAATCATCACTCACCAGACATTGGATAGAATACCCAGAAGGCTTTTAATTTTATAGTGGGAGTAAACATGCATTTTTAAAAATGATTTATTTTATTGTTTTTTACAGAGACAGAGAGAGACAGAGAGAAGGGGGATGCCCCAGAGCAATCTCCATAGTTGTATGTCATTAGTTTATGATATGGTTTTGTTCCACACAGGTGGGCAGAGGCCGCACAGGGCAGGAATTGGGCTGGGGCCTCCCACATGAGAGGCACACCTCCTCAATCCAGGGGACAAACATGGGGATGGGAACCAAATTGGGGGCCTTCCTTGTGGGAAGCACACCTCAGCTCAGCATATAGGTCTGCATGGGCTATGGCCAGGATTCGATCCTCGGTTTCCATGTCTGCAAAACAAGAGCTTAACCCTCTGCGCCACCCTGGTTTCCCCTGAACTTGCATTTTAATGAGGTTTTAATTCCATAGTTTAAGATAGAGTACTGCCTGATCCCACCTACCAAATCTCTAAATCAGTACATGAAAAGATCAAAATGTTTCCAAGTAGCTGAAATGCATCCTGGAACAAAGCTCAAAGATAACTGTAGAAACTTAACAATATCCAGTACCCAACAAGAAAAAGTTTAAAATATCTGGCACACAATTAAAAGTTGTTAGGGAAATGCCAGGATAGCTCAACAGGTTGAGTATTTGCCTTGCAACCACGAGGTCCAGGGATCGAATCCCAGCCCCTGCCCATGCAAACACTGAGGAACAGCTGGTAACCACTGAGATGGCTTGGTGGTGAAGGTTCTCCCCTCCCGTAAAGCAGACCCCCAATTCAGCTCCCACACCACGTGGCCCCCAACACCTGTGTGGTATGAAATTATGTCACAACTAATGATGTACAACTATGGAGACTTCTCTGGGCCCTCCTTCCTTCTCTCTCTCTCACCTTCTCTCAAACAATAAAATAAATCTTTTAAAAAATGTTAGGTAAAAAGAAATCATTATATTTTCAAAATCTATAAATCAAAACCAACAACTGACAGAGAGAGTTAAAATTAGCAAAGATACTAAAACAGTTACTACAACTGTATTCTACATGTTCAAAAAGTTACGCAGAGGTAGGAAGATATAAAATAAGACCTATATAAATGAAAAGTACAATGTCTGAAGTAAAAAAATAGGATAGATGGAATTAATGACAGAATGAACATTGCTGAAGAAAATATCTAGTGAACTTTAAAACACAGAAATAGAAACAATCAAATAAACCACAAAGAGAAAAAAGAATAAGAATTAATGAACAGAGCATCACTGAGCTATGTCACAACTTCTAAACAGGAATTCCAGTAAGAAGGGAAGGGAACAAAAAACATATATTAGAAGAAATAACTGAAAATTTTTCCAAATTTGATTAAAACCATATACTTATAGATTAAAGAACACAACAGCACTCAATCAATAAAAAGAGAAACTAGAACAAGGCACATTATCATCAAATTGCTCAAAACCAGTAATAAAAAGAAAAGCTTTAAGGTGACCAGAAAGAAAAAAGGCAGCAGAGGATGAAAGATAACTATGATAGCAGATTTTTAAACATATCAATACAAGTAAGAAGCAGTGAAGCAAAATACTTAAAATACTGAAACAAACAAACAAAAAACTGTCCGTATAGAATTTTATCCAGGGGAGGGGAGAAAGGGGAACATTTCAAAAGAAGGCAAAATAGACACTTTTTGTAAGACCTACAAATGCTGAAACAATTCATCTCCAGCCAACTTGTATTATAAGAAATGATAAAGGAAGTTCTTCAAGCCGTCATTCACTTCATCAAGACATCACAATCCTAAATATTTATGGACCTAGTAAAAGAGCTTCAACATAGAAATAATAGAACTGCAGTAAAAAAACATAGAACCTTAATATAATTCCTGAAAATTAATTTAATAAATTGAACCTTATTAACAAATTATTCTCTCTGAAAAATACACCATTAAGAGAATAAGTTAAGCCACAGATTAAGAGAAAATAATTGCAAAACACATATCTGATGAAATACTGGTACCCAAAATACTCAAGGAACTCTTAAAACTCAGCAATAAACAAGCAACCCAGTTTAAAAATGGGCAAAACAACTGAACACTTCATTAAAGAAGATACACAGATGGCAAATAAGCATTGAAAAGATGTTCAATGTAATTTTTTATTAGGAAACTGAAAATAAAAATGACATACCACTACACACATATTTTTAATGATTAAAACTTAAAAAAAATAGTGTTAATAATATCTATTTTTGGTGAAGATATGGAGCAACAAGAACTCCAATTCATAAATGATGGAATACAAATGTAATTACTTTGGAAGGATAGTTTGGCAGTTTCTTATAAAACTAAACATAGTCTCATCATAAACTCTAACAATTGCACTACAACTACCGTAAATTGAAAGTTTATGGCCATAAAAAACCTGCACACAAATGTTTTGTTTATAGTAGCTTCATCTAGAATCACCCAAAACAGAAGCAACCAAAATGTTCTCCAGCTGGTGAATGGATAAACAAATTGTGGTACAAACATACTATGGAATATTATTCAATAAAAAGAAATAAAATATCGATCCATATAACACCATACATGAAATTTAAGTGCATACTTCTAAGTGAGAAAAGCCAGCTTGAAATTGCTATACACAGCACTTTATGATTCCATTTATATTACATTCTGGAAAAAGCAATTTCATGGACTTGGAAAACAGATCAATGATGGCTAGCAGTTTGAGGAGAGGGAAGAATTTAAAGGTGACATACAAAAATATTATAAGGTAGAGAAAGTATTCTATATGATATTGTATTGGTACATACATGACACTATCCATTTATCAAAATTCATAGAATTTTATAGCACAAAGAGTAAACATTCATGTATGCAAATTTTTAAACACCTATTTAGGAAGTCAAAGAATCTCACAGTGAAGTACAGAATATGACAAAGGAATCTGTTTTGAAAATATATAAAATAATTAGTGAAGGGAGGAGAGGAATAGTACTCAATTAATTAATTTTAGAAATAGGTGAAACTATAAGACAAAGGTACAAGAAACTGCCTAGGTATAGACCTGTACTCTAGTTGATACATTTTTTTTCCTGTAGAAGTATGGGTTAACAATTCTGAAACCACTATGCATGTATACTGGAATTGAGCAATTAACTAAATGGTGGACAGATGGTGGGAGCCAGGTTTCTCACTGCTCGAGTGGGACGTTATAGAGAATGGTAGAACACTATATATGGTAGTGGAAGAAAGTGTGAAACATAACTATGGGCTCATGTGTAGCTTAATAAGATGCAGATGGCTTTATATAGAAATGTTTATAAATATGTGTGTAAACATGGATTATTATACACTCATGTTTTCTTAATCTGTCCACTGATAAGAGTTTAGAAGCAAAGCATTTCAGTAGCACCATACATACCTAGCACCTAGGTCTTGGTTTTTAATATCATTCTCTAATAAAAGGAACCAGAGCTTATTAGAAATGGCTGATTCTAGACCTAGGGCAGAAAACAGGCATGGAAAGCCAGAAGCATCTTGTAGTACCAGAAAGTAAGAATGTGCTAAGTAACAACCACCACCACTATCACAAAACAAACAATCAAAACAACAATGAAAACCTACAATGACAGGATATGGGAAAAGGAAGATAGAAGACAACTTAATTCCCCAATGCTCAATATCAAAACAATTTGAACAATCAGAATAGCCCAAAGCATAAAGTAAACATACATGATCCCATAGTGATAGACATAAATTATTGAATATATAAATGGACAATAGATCAATCTCTAATACAGAAGAATTCCAAATATTTCTGTAGGCTTGCCTCCTCATTGAGGCGAGACATATCTCCTCATCCTTTAAGTGTGGACTTCATATAGTGATTTCCTTCCAAAGAGTATAGTATTGAAATGAAGAAGGTGGTAGTGGGAGAAAGAACTTTACAGTAGGGAAACCTGACAATCACCACATTAGCCAGGTAATAAGGACAACATCAGAAGTGATGTCATTTTGATAGTGTGAGGAGAATGGCCTTTTACCTCTGAAATCTTTTTCCTCAAAATTCATAACACCAGTCTAATCATGAAAAAACAAATCAGGCAAATCCAAAAGGAGAGACATTTTACAAAAACATCTAACCAGCACTTCTTAAAACTGTTGAGGGGATGCCAGTTTAGCTCAAGTTGAGTGCTTCCTTTGCAACCACGAGATCTGAGGATCAAATCCAGGCTCCAGCCTGTGCAAACCCACATGCTGAACTGAAGTGCAACCGGTAACCACCTGGACAGCTCAGTGGTGAAGATTCTCACCTCCTATGCAGGAAGTCCCCAGTTTGGTTTCTGCCCTGTGTGTCCCCACATACACCTGTGTGGAATGAATCCATATCACAACTAATGATGTACAACTGTGGAAACAGGCCCTTCCTGCTTCTTTCTGTCTTTGTCTTTCTCTCTCTCACCTTCTCTGAAACAATAAAAAATAAATCTTAATAAAAACCCAAAAAACTGTTGATGTGGTCAAAAACAAGGGAAGTTTGAGAAACTGTCAGACAAAAGGAGTATAAAGAGAGATGGTGACTAAATGTTTGATGTGGTATTCTGACTGGAAGGGCATGAGGTAAAACTAGAAAATTATAAATAAAGTATGGACTTTAGTGACTAATGTAACAATATTGGTTTACTGAATGTGACAATGTTAGCAATAAGGAAAACTAGGTGCAGGGTATACAGGAATTATCTGTATTATGTTTGTAACTTTTCTGTAAATTTAAATATATTTTAAATCAATAGGTTTATAAAAATGATATTTTTTAAAAAGAGTGCTTAGCATGTTATTTATTTATTATCAATATCAATTACTTTTATTCATCATTATTAGTATTATTATCAATATTATTAATAACCACAAATTATTATTAAGCATCTATTTGTTTAAGCATTTATTTCTTTTTACTTTCAGTAAGAATCTCATACTAAAGACTTGATTCTCTTAAGATTGTAGTACACTGATTGTCAAGCTGGGGTAGATACAGATTTCCAGATCATTCTAGAGATTCTCACTTTGAAAGTGATAATACAATGTTATGCATACAAAGTTAAGTTCAGGGCCTTTAAAGGTTGCAATGGAAGGAGCCTGGAGTGCTTTTTTGTTGGCTTCACAGTGTTTACCTCCAGTTCAATCTAAGCAAATATCTATTACCCCAATTTAGTGGTAAATTCATAAGGTTAGGAAACTTACCAACTATTCCTGAGAATTGAATATAAATTGCAGGATTTTATTTCTAGCAATCTAATTAGACCTACAAAAGAGGAATAAATTGGTGGAAAATGCAGTAGGTTAAAATATAGGGTAAGAAATATAACAAGAGGTAGCACATTGATCCAAAGAGGTCATCGTATAAATATCATCCATGTGGGTAATCTGAGGACCATCAGCCAAAATAATAGACTATGACTGGTTTGCATTAGAATTCTAAGACCTAACAATTGCTAAAAAGAGAAAATATTTCCCATAGCTGTCTCACTTAAGTGGCATACTTTTATTTCCTGAGTAAGCATATCTGGGTGTCAAGCATAGTCTGGGTAGGTGAGAGGGAAATGAAGAAGTGCACAGCTCCATCAAAGGCCTGTCCTGAACAACTCACAGGTCTAAACATGAATGAGAATAGAATCTGTCTTCTATAATAACTCCACTTGCCTGGAATACCAGCTGAAGTTCTCCTCACCAATCACAGCACACAGGTAATTAGCTGCTGTGTAAGCTAAAGGGTCCTAACGTGTTTGAGCAGGTTGGCATCAAGGGTTTAAGATGCACCTGTTTATGATTAGCTACAATAGATTCCATACACCACACCTCATTTCTTGGAGGGAAAGAAGAACTTGTTTGAACAATGATCACCACCTTGTCTCTCCTCCAGTTTTGTAGGTTATTGACAGAGCCATTTCAAACTTGTTCACCTGGTCTGCTTTTAATGTTCTTTCTCTCCAAGCCTGCTGTGAATTGATTTATTTAAACTGCCTCATTAAACTCACCAAATAACTCTTCTTTCCTTCTCTTTGCATTATAGAGAGACTTGGCCTCCCAGAGTATGTTGGTGCCAAAACACTACACCTGCCTTGGATTGTAGACCCCAGGAGCTCTGCTGATTCACTCCTCATCATGGCTACAGCTAAGCCTGTGAGGAGGGGGTGAGACCCTGACTCTCCAGTGAGCTTTTCATGGAGTCCCTTTTCTGTTGTTTCTATTTAAGAGAGGTACTCACAGGATGACACACAGGAGAGCATGGAGCAATGTGCACTGAATGTAGACAAATTACCATCTCCTTTGTCACTGATGGAGCCAAGAGCCAGGGAGAAATAGGGTGAATATTTTATCATTATCCTAGGTACTTACATAAAGCTAATGAAAATTCCAAATTACCATCAAACATTAATATCAAATTTCTATTTGTACCTGATGTCTCTTTCTTCAATGTGCCTTTAAAAGATATATACATGTTGGTCTTATTACCGTTCAATGAAAAATATAAACACTACCCTCCTCCTACTACTCTCACTTGAGATCTATGTGTAAAGACATGAGGGTTGCAGAGTTGTTGCACTGCGTGTTAAAGACTATTATTTAACCACAGGGGCAACTGAAAGGTTGGCAAGCCCCTTTCAGGAATGAGAACTAAGCACAAGGAGGCCAGAGTTAGAGAAAGGGTATGTTTACCTGCAAGATTTCCTCAAAATTTCTCCAGTTGAAAGCTCACCCTCAATCCCCACAGCTCACTCAACCATGGATAGTTCTAATTAAGAACGGAAAAGCATGGTCCAACAACACAACCCAAATAAAAAGTATAAATGATCTTCCTCCAGGCCACAGAATATTCAGGCATACTAACACTCTTACGTGAACCCGTGACGTGGGTGATTGCCAGTGCTGGTATAGGTTTTTCCATGATCATTGCAGATCCATAGAGTCCTAGGTAGGTCCTGGTAGCAGCACTAGTACTGAAAAAGTGATCCATGACACACTCTGGCCTGTCTCCATCCTCTCTCTCAGCTGCATGTCACTGCCCACGAGACAGCCTATCCTTAGATCCTCTGCTCCTCAGAGAATATATTTCAATGTACTCAGATGGAAATTTGAGGTGTTGGCTTGCAGGGGAGAATTAAGGCAGATAAAGAAAAAAAATGATGGTGCATAAAGTCTTTTTAGGTTCCTGAAATAAGTCACCTTACTCAAGGATAACAGTAATTCTTAAAATTTAATAGTGCACCAAAATCATCCAGAATACTGTAACAAAAAGATATTTCCTGTACCCAGAGTCTCTGATTGATTGGGGTTGGAATTCAGCTATGTGACTTTCTGATTATACGTATACAAAATTAGAGAATTGATAATTCACAGGTAAGGTGACTTGACAGGGTTCTCCTATATACCAAGACCCTGCAGCATTAGGACTCTACATTAAATTTCTGAGTTTAATTATCACTCTAGTTAAACTTCACCAGAGTCCACCAAATGGTTCATCTATTCAACAAATATTTATTGAATGCTTACAGTGCAGAAATATCAGAAATGACAAAACTAATGATGACATATATCACCTCTCTATTTATATAATGTAAATGTTTGTTTATATATAAATATATAAGTATATATGTATGTACATATCTATTTTCCTCCACTGATATATTTCCTGTGACTAGGTTTCAAAAATTGTTTTCTGCAATTAAAAAAATGGTATTTAAACACTGAATGTCATATTTATGTTATGTAAACTAATGCCAGAACCCAGCATTTTTCAGAAATTAAAATATCTTTATGTTCAATGTTTGTGTTTATTTGGAGGAAATGATAAGCTGCTCTTAAAATAAAGATTTTTGATCCTCCACCACTCAAAAAAAACCTTATATTTCAAATTATGTTTATTAGAAATTCTAGGAATATATAATACAAAATGATATACAACTAAGTAATAGTCATTGGATCCTAGCTTTAAGATCCCAGTTTCTTTCAACAAGAATGTTTCCTAGCTTTCTCTTTTCCATTTCTCAGGTGTGCAAAAGACTTCTGGGTTTTTTTACATGCATTAGAGAAGAGATCTTAATTAATTTTGTAATATTGAATTTCTTGAACTTGGGTGCTGTCCTTTAAGTATCTCTCTTATGAATATAAAGCTAGAGAGAATTCCAATGCTGAGTGGAACAGCCAAGTTGAAGTCTGTCTTGTGGTGCCTTTTAGTTGATGACAGGATTTTCCTGTTTTCATTAAAGGCAAGGCATACTGTCAGACTCATATATTTATTATGTTCATCCAAGACTTCCTTTGCTGATGTTGATCTCAAATAGAGTAAATGGAAGGCTTTTGTCTCTGGTGAGAGTTTAAATCCAATGCATCTGACCAAGGTTCAGATCTCTCTGCTGCCACCTATAGAGTCTATCATTTTGATGAGGGCCTCAGCTCTGGCCTTTTACTACTCCTTCTGATATACCTATTTACATTCACTTTTTGCCAGGTTTCAAAATGCTTGTTCCATTTAGGTTATTTCATATATGCTCAGTGAAGGAAACAAAAAAGAAAACTCATAAATGAAACTTGACTGAAGTGAAATTGTCTCCCTTTAAATAAAGGACTAAGCTGTGTGGCATGAACAGAAGTTGAAGGACATGGTATGGGGCATTCTTTATTATTCTGACCTTAAGCACAAACTCTGATCCAAATAACCTGTTGAGTAAGCATAGAGACCAATGCTGTCCAACAACCATTCTGTGATGATGGAATGATACTGAGCACCGTACTGACCAACAGGGAGCCTCTAGTCCATGTGGCTACCGAGTTCTTGAAATATGACTAGTGTAACTAGGAAACTCAAGCATTAGTTTTATGTAATATGAATTAATTTAAACTTAAATAGCCACATGTTGCTGGTGACTAATATAAAGTGCAGGTCCAGATTCTAGTTTATTAATAGGAGGAATCAAGGTGAGTTTGAAAGACTTGTAATACATAAGAATGAACCATTGTATCTGTGGATGCCTCAGGAGTCAGGACCAGAAACTCAGCTCCATCCTGGTCATTGAGTGAGGCAATCCAGAGCCACTACAATGGTCTCCTTGCCCCTTCTTTTCTTAGAGGACACATGGTACATGTCTGGCCCAGGTGAACACATAAGGATGACGCTTCTCTACTAAGAGCTTTAACCCCACCCAAACAGGAAAGAATTTCATGCTCTGGAAAGGTTTGGAATTAAGTTTATCCGAAATTTATTTTATACTTAACTATCTAAGAGATTAGAATACTAAGAGGCCATCTCAACAATGGTGTCCTTTAGCAATGGCAGAGGGAGACTGCCTAATTTAGTAGAAAATATTGACAGAGAAAACCACACTATGAAATCACACCTACAGAGCAAAGTAACTAGGCAAAAGCAAAGTTTCAAAACAAACCTATGTTTTGGTTGCTGTACTTACATTATCTCATTGACAACTGGCTATAATCCAACAAGGAACAATAATTAAGCAATGCACATTGCTAAGCACTTTTCATGGATCAACTATTTCATTTATTTTTCAGGACAAACCTAGAAAATAAGTAATAATTTATTTTTTATGTTTACAGATAAAGAAGCTGAGGTTAGAAAAGAATTAGGAACTTTACTTAAGGTAACCATAGCATGGATTCAAGCCAAATAGGTCTAGATGCAAAGTCTACGGGTATGATTTCACTAAAGCTATCTAAGTTTTATTGACTTAGCCCTCCATCTGGAGAATTTTTTATCTCACTAAATGTATAGTAACAAATATATATCTATACACACACATATGTTGTGTACTCACACTTGTGAAAATCTGATTTTAAAATCACAAACTTGCAAAGTGGGGACTTAGGTTTAGAATAATTAATCAATTCTTCATGTCAGAAAATGATTTGGGGGGATGTCCAACATGCTATATTCTTTCTCCATAAAGAGATATTTTCATCCTTCTAGAAAGGCTTAGACCCATTGACATAACAGAGGGCAAGCTGTTAGAGTCATATATATATATTGAAAGTTCTATCTGAACTTTTTCAGATTGCTCACAATCTTTGCATATACAGTCGCACACATTTTACAATTCCTCTTTTTGATAATATTAAAGGCTACTATTTGTCTACCTTCTAGCTAGAATGAGAAGAATTTTTTTTTTGTATTGCTGTCATTTATTATTATATAATGCTTGAGATAGGTTAGGCACTTAATAAATAATGTATAATTAAATAAAAATAGAAAATACATTAACAGATGTAAAATACATTTAAATTGTGACAGACCATAATGAACAGTCTGGAAGTAGAGAATTCTCATTAGCATTCTTCTCTACCTTTCTTTCTCAAAGTCTTTCATGTTTTACAGAAAAACTAAAGTCAGTTTGGAGTATGCATTTCCTTCCATGTTCTGTTTGGTTCACAGCCTTAGTGTTATTTAAACACTAGCATTGCTTTCTGAACAACGACCAGGCTAATGCAGGGCCCTGGGTAGCTACTCTTTTACGTTTCCTAAATTAAGGTTAGGTTAACATTTATATTAATATTAGCTCATATATATATACATACATGTGTGTGTTTATGTTTATGAGTTAATCCAGGGAAATCATTCCCTTTTATGCTTTTCAGGATAGCAATGTGTTTGGGGGGGAGGGGGGTCAGAAAATGAGGAGGCTTTAACTAACTGAGCCAGATATGGCTCTTATCTCAGCAGCAAAACACAGTGTGGGGCCTTCTGACAACCCATTCCCACTTTATTTTAAAAGTCCTTTGATAGTGGATTCAAATGTCCTTGGATAGTGAATTCTCCAAAACATTTATTAAAAGAAAGAGAGAACCCAAGGGTAGAAGGTGAAGAAACATGTGACTTATAACTAATTAGGTTGAAATATGCAACAAAATTCTACCCGAAGTAGCCATCCTGGGAATAGTGAGAGGTTAACGGGAGGGAGGAAGTGGGATTGAGCTGCTGTATCTGTAGGAAATTGGGTTCTATATTTAATATATTTATATTTAATATATTTGTGATGGATTTGATTGTGGCAGTGGCTGTCTATTTGTGAAGCTGGCTGACCAGCAGCATTATCTTGGTTAGCAACAATTCCAGGATATGTGAGATTTTCCAGATGATCTTAATGATCCAGGACAAGAAGTGGAGTGTGAGTGGAAGACTCCCCATGCCTGCTCAGGAGACTGGTTTGTCCCCTCCTCTCCTAGTGCTCTCCAGCTGCCTGGCACCCACCATGGTGGCCAGAGCCACCCCTCCTGTGTGGTCTCCTGCACTCCAGGCCCTCATACCTAGCCCTAAGCATATTTTCACATGCTTGTAGAGAATATAGTGCATTCTACAATGTGTACGTTTATGTAATACACCGCATGTCTCTACAGTGCTTCACATCCACATTGTTATTTTACTTTCCATTTGATAACCTGAAGACTAAAGAAGCCAATATAATTATTTAGAATAGATATGAGTACTAACTAATAACAATCTAGGATAGGATCTTATAATTCATTTTTTTTCTCAACCACACTATCAATAGCTTAAGGCACTGTATATATTTAGAAAATACTAACCTATCAGTGTTTAAAAAACACCTCCGGGGGCATTCCACTTTCAGGTGCCCCCTGTCGTTTCGAGAGCTTTAGTTCTTTCAGTGGGCATTCCACTTTCACGTGCCCCCTCTAGATCTCAAGAGTTTTCCTTCTTTCTAATAAACTGCTTAACCTTAAAAAAAGAAAAAAGAAAACACCTCCTATCTAGGCTTAGGAGTGTCAGAGCTTAGAAAAAAAATATGTAGTGGAAAGCACACTTGTTTCTGCATGACACCTCTAAGGATAAAAATGTTCAAGTCACATTATTCAGAGAACAGAGATTTCCATCTAACCTGAACCTCTCTAGTTGCCACCTTCAGTTCAGACTTCCATTCTTTGGGGATCTGGGGGAAAAAGTAAGGTATTTCTGCCCTCATTGCCTGCAAGACCCCTCTGCTCACGTGAGTACCTACAGGGCTAAGAGGATGTGTCATATTCCTGGAAAAGCTGCAGCATGGGTTCTGCTCTGAACAGCTGCCTCTGTCTCCATGTGTTCTCCTGCCCTCCTCATTCTTCTATCCCCTCCTTCCCTTTTCCATTCTTCCTTTCTCTTTCCCTCCTTTTCTTACCTAAACATTGAGAATGTATCATGTACTATATACTAGGTAAACTGGAAAGACACAGCCACAGATAAAATGAATATAATCTCTATACTTGGGATCTTTAAACTTTAAAGAAGAAATGATGAGTAAAGATTAGACAAATAATTAATTTAAATTGTCATAAATATGATGAGGAAAAAATGTAGGGAACTATGGAAAAACTGAACCTGGGGCAAACTTCCCAGAGGAGGTGGTATTTGAAGCAACGTGGTGACTGTCCACACCACAACACTGTCCAGCTGAACCCTCTAGAGTGATTGCCAGGCCATCTGCACAGTCTGTGGTGGTGGCCATTAGCCACATGTGCTCACTGAGTACATGGAATGACCAGTACACCTGGCGAGCTGAAAATATGAATACCTTTTTCTGGCTAGTGAGTTGGATAAAGCAGGACTTGGTGCTCCAACAGTTTGGAAAAGAGCAGGTGGAAATGAGACAGAGAAGGCAAAGCAAGAGAAAGCAAAGGAGAGAAGAAACAACAAATGGGTGTTGTCTAACAGGCAAAATGATCAGTAACAACTAGCTTTACATATGAATAAATTCACTTCTAAAAGTTCTGGAAATGAACTTGTTTTCAACACATCTAAAGAACTTCACTTAGGATGACTTGGGGATTCAGCTAATTGATCAATAAACACTGCATTGAGTACTCACTGCAATCCTAAGACAGGCACAAGCTCTACTTTTTATGCAGTTTCATATCCACAGAATCATACACTCACATTACTGCCATCACAGCATAATAAGACAATTATTATGAAAGAAAAGCCTTTGTAAAAAATTATTTGTTGCTTGAGAGTATCAGTTTCTTGAGTTTTGGTTAATGCAAACTCCACTGTAACATCAAGTAATAAAACATTCTTTATTGTAAATTTCTTATAGCCAATGGAGTCCCACAGAATGCTCTATTTGGGCTCTTGTATCAAGAGTGTAGCCAATCTATTATTTCAATCCACAAACAAGGGTAGTTCTCATGTTTATGAAAATGCAGAGCCATTAAAATAGTCATATACAGAGTCCTAAAGCTGTAACACCATTTTGTTTTTAAAGATTTTATTGTTTTGAGAGAAGGTGAGAGAGAGAAAAAGAGAGAGTAATAGAGAAGTAGGGAAGAGGGCCCAGAGCAGTCTCCATAGTTGTACATCATTATTTGTGACATGGTTTCATTCCATACAGGTGAATGTGGGGCCGCACAGGATGGGAACCAAACTGGGGGCCAAAAGAACCTTTGTTGCTTTGCCATCATGGTGGTTACCAGTTGTGCCTCAGTTTTACATATGGATTTACACAGACCAGGGCCAAGAATAGAACCCTGGACCTCGAAATTGCAAGGCAAGCATTCAACCACTGAGCTATCCCAGGATCCCAGTAACACCCTTTTTAAAGTAGTATAGTGTGCTTGAATGTGATATTGTTATGTTACTAAATTAAATACTAATAATTTTGTAAAAAAAGATTGCGTATAGATTACCAGCTCATAAAGAAAAAAAAGAAGGGCATTACACTTGCCAGATACTGTGTTTTTATTGCCACAATTGCATATCCAAAAGTTTATTCTGGGTCAATAAAGAAAACAGAAGTATTCACAGGGTTTTATGTGTTAGTGTGTTGTTTATTTAAGTGGAAACTGACAGAAACAAAAACGAGTTTGAAGAATAAAGAAAAAAATTATTACATTTAATATGATAGAGCACTATGCAATTATGTAAACTTATAACAGTAGCTGATTATACTCAGTATAGTTTTTTTGTTTGTGTGTGTGTGTTTTGTTTGTTTGTTTTGTACCAATTACAATGAATTTTCAAAACTACCATATGAGAAAGGTCTTATTATTTAGTATACTATTTTATGAAGGACACTGTAATGGAGGGAAATGTAGTTAGCAGCTGGAAGAGTTGGAGCTTAGACTATTCTTTGTCTGACTATGGAACCAAGGTCCTGAGCTCTTCCCTGCCTTTCACTAATGATTTGTAAACAATGTTTAATGACATGTGGAAAAAAGCAAAATATAGAACAATGCAATTTCTCATTTGTTTTTTAGGATTTATCTTATTGTTTTTGACAGAGAGAGACAAGAGAGAAGGAGGAGGGCCCAGAGTAATCTCCATAGTTGTACGTCATCAGTTTTCGACATGGTTTAATTCCCATACAGGTGGAAGGGGACCACTCAGGGCAGGAACTGGGCTGGGGCCTCCCCTATGGGAAGTTCTCTCCCACAAACCAGTGGCCCAACTGGGGGCCTCCCTCATAGGAGGTACACCCCAGTCGAGAATATGGGTCCACATTGGCCGGGGCCAGGATTTGATCCTTGGTTCTGGGGCTGCAAAGCAAGCACTTAGCCCTCTGAGCCATCCCAGCTTTCCCCTATTCCTCGTTTGTAATCACACACACATTTTATTTGTGACTTTAGCTTTTAAGTGTGTCTGTGCCCAAGCATGCATGTGTGCGTGTGTGCATGTGTGTGAGTGTGTGTGAGCAAAAGTAAATGGCCCCAAATGTTAATAATGGTATATTTTCTCAAAATTATAAAGTGATTTTGAATTTCTTATGCTTCTTTTCCTAAATTTTCAGTCATTTGTGTGTTATATTACTTTTACAATAGAAAAAAATCACCACCAAACATTGTCACAGAAAAGTTTATCTGTCATTTAATTTTGATTTCTGTGTCCAAGTCTGTTTGCACATTAAAGAATTATTAAACTCTGAAGCAGAATATAAATATTAGTAATTTTAGTTTTTTACTTTATGCTTTGATTTCAATTACTTACTCTTCCATGAGTATTTTGAAAACTTTTCCAATCCTCTCATCTTGCTGGAGAATGTTATTTCCTGTCTTTGAATACATTTTAGAAATAGGGATAGAAACCATAAATTATTTCAAAACAGTGAATTGATCACCGGGATTTCTGTATATTTATTTATTTATGGTTGAAAGTAGTTTATTAAACCAGTTGTTACAGGACCACTTTCTAAATGGTTCTCTGAAGTCCCCTTCTATTTTTCCCTTTTAATAACTTGACACCAAACCTTGGTTCTTCAGAAGTTCTTTCATTCTTCAAACATATTTTTGAATGTGCATACAGTCCAGATAATAAAAATGTTTTAATAATTTGAGTCACTAAAAAGAAAAACCCTTATAATTCTCACATATGACATCTCTGCGTCAACATCTTTAGTGTGCAGCCTCAAAAATTGTGACCCTCGAGAATGTCTGTGTCTAATCTTCTACTCCAAGGAGTGAGCACATCCGCAGTCTGTCTGGTACAGCCTGTCATGTTCTGGAACCAGTGGCCCTCATCTACTGTTCCCGTGAAACACTCTAGGATTGATGGCAATTGTGCTCCTGTCAGTGTCTAACATGCCACTGAGTTCAGCAGGTGACTGGCAAGAACTTCAAATAGCTGATGACAACAGGGGAGAAGGACATCAGAGGGTGTTAACCCTGCTCTCTCCTGGGACCTCTTGATTCTCACTTTATAGGCTGGCTGAGGACCTGCCAACCGGGCAGGTCCCTGCCTGCACTTCAAGGGTTGCTCCAGCTGCAGCCACAGCAAGCATTCTTTGCAGCCAGTACAGACACATGGACATTTATCACCTATCTCCTCCCATTTTCTTCCTAAGATATTCAAAGTAAACATTTGTCTAACCCAATTTTCAGAACTGTTTGAAAAGTGGTAAGTGAGTACACACACACACACACACACACACACACACACACACACACACACACACACACACACCCTTATGTTGCAAAATCCAGGTCATATGGGCTTGGGCTCTGGCTCCCATTTATTTGCCCAGATTCAGATTACTGAGCAAATGAGAAGAGTTGAGCCAAAACAAATCAAGTGATTCCACAGGCACATTGTGAGGTGCAGAGTTAGCATTTTTGATATTGTGTAATTAAGGCTGTAACAAACATCATGTAGGGAATTAGCCTCCAGATTGTGACAGAAATAAATCTTCTTGGTTTTGAAAGTTTTCCTTAAAAAGAAATATTTTGGTTCCATTATTTGTGTAAGAGGGAGAAAGCTGGCTGTCTTTGACACAGGAAGTAGATAACACCTGTCAGGAGAATTCAAACCACCTGCTTGGGGTGCCTTGGGGAATCAAGCTAACAGTTGGCCACACGCTCTCCCACTTTGGGCCACACTTCGGGGCTACAGAGGCATTTTAGAATGAGTAGAATTTTTTATAATTCAATATTGAAGACCCCAGATATATGTCATTACAGGCTGTGGCATTTCCCCCAAAGAATGAAGAAAGGTTGTACTCCTTACTTTCAGAGAATTACAATTTGGAATTTTACAGGCTTAACAGTGGACAAAGAGTCCTCATTTCCCACATTAAAAAGAAACACACACACACAATAATAAAAGAGAACTCTTAGTACACTGTGTCTGTTCTTCAGAATACAAAGCAATCCAGAACTTTTGCCCACAGACTCATATAAAAGATTAAATGAAATGCCAAAAGTAACAGTTTCCATTGGATTTCTCTACTTTGCTTTAAGGCTGTTGTATGTTATTCTTAGGAAAACACTTGATGCTTGAAAAAACACCAACACTTAATAGACCTTTACCATAAGCATTGTTTTTATGTTATTTTAAATTTTTTAATGAATTCTAAAGTCTGAATGAGCCGAACAGGGTTGACACTGGAATTGCATACCTCACACACATTTTTTTCCCTTGAAAAGCCTGAGGTAAACTGGGTGGTCCAAACATTTTTTTTTTTTTTTTTTTGGAATTGAGGCAAAAAGCAAGTAGCAAATCTGCTATTGACAGTTGAAACTACCAAGAAATAGAGAAAGTTGAAAATGAAGTGAAATGAAGTTAGAACCAAGATCACATGAGCCATCTCACTGGGTACAGGAAAGGGAAGGAAAAGACAGGAATGCGTTGTAGTACTGCCTTATGACCATAATTCATTTGTCCCTTTCTCCTTACTTGTATAATAAGAACCACCCACCTCTTCTCATGAATATAGAACTGTTTCATTACAATTAAAGCTATTGCAAAAGGATATTGCAAACATGAAATTACCTTCTAAGTATAAAAATGGGTGCATGAGGACACATGCCAGCAGCATAAGAAAAGCAATTCAACAGCAAAACGAGAATACTTCTCTTCCCATGCCTTTGTGTGAATTTTTTGTGTAAATGTTTACCACATATCAGGCTGTTTATAGAGAAAAGAATTTTGCTTTCTGAATCACACATGAGGTAGACATGCCAACTCTGAGGGAAAGTAAAATGGAGAAACAGCTCATCCACTAATGCCTGTGTCCATAAATAGGGGCCACTGGCCACTGAGTTCCACCAGTCAGAGCCAGGCATGGCTCAGGAAAGGTCAAGAAAATAGTTGACTCACAGCTCCAGTGAATCAGAGGGATATTGTGCCAGAGCATGAATGATTTTCCTAGAGCTTGGAAGAAAAATGGAGAAGAATACAGAATGTAAGTGAAAAATGCAATGGCTTTGCAAACTTTCTTCTTGTACACATAGCCTTTGACTCATATACATTCATGCATATACATACCTAAATGCACATCATACTCAAACCCAGGTGTAGTCCCAAGAGTGCTTGATGGTCTTTCTGATGTCACATTGCCTATCAAAATACTTCCATTTCATTTCCTTACAAAGTATTTGTGATGCAAGTAGATTAATGGTAGGCCTGAAGAGGCAGCAAAGGGAGACTCTGGATAAATTAGCATCTGTCCCAACCATTCTCTGCTTTTCACATCTCTGAAGTAGAGGTAGCAGACTGACTGCTCTGCCTTTGCCAAGCGTGTCCCTCCCACCACACCAAGGGTCTTACTCCATCAACCATATCTTTTCTTGGTTAATCTTCAAATTCTCATTCACTACCAAAGCCTCCCCTCTGTATAAAGATGTTAACCAACAATTATAACCTGATGATGATCAGTAACTGAACATTTATTATTTGACAGGTTTTCAACTCATCACTGTGATGTATTTTTCTCATTACATCTTCAAGTTGACTCCATTTTAATGCCCATTTTAGAATGAGGAAAATGAATACAAAATCAAACACAACAACTTTGTGTTGCACAGAACCCAAGAAGCCTGACCCTTCCATTCCATCCTTGCAATGACCAATAAGCATCTTCCATCTCTAAACCAAAACCAAACTTTCCTGGTTGGGCATACTTTTCTATCGTTTCTATTTTTCTCATAGGAAAGCGGCTTTTCTCAGCTGGTCTTCT
Source organism: Craseonycteris thonglongyai (assembly GCA_004027555.1). NCBI lineage: Eukaryota > Metazoa > Chordata > Mammalia > Chiroptera > Craseonycteridae > Craseonycteris > Craseonycteris thonglongyai. Next base: position 101,625 of record PVKE010001342.1, read on the forward strand.
GGTCTACCACACAAGTGTATAACCTGAGCTCTCATTCTGTGTTAAGACTCTCCTGCTCTTCTCATCCCTTGGAAGACCTTCACAGTCTCCTTGGATCCTACCTCAGACAACCTCTCACTCTTCCCACAATCTGGGCTTACTCTCATGGCAGCACCTAACTCTGGCTCCACCTCAAGCTCATGTATTTCTCCTGAACTTCGTACCCAAATATTCTGGGACCACTGGATTCCCACAGACACCTTAAATGGAACCATAATTTCACAATTTCCCAGGTTACTCACCTCAAACATTCTACTCTTGAACTCTCCATTCTCATGAACAGCCAACAATCCAATTCCTTTTTCAAGCCTGAACTCTGAGTTACCTGTTTCTCATCATATACCTGGGAACACAATTAGTTCAAAGTTGCTTACCTCTCCTTCTTCCCACCTTCCCATTTACAGCCCCTTCCACATTGGCATGGTCAATGGATTTGCTCCAGCATCCATCATTTTACATGCCTGCTACCACAGTCTCTGCCTCTTGCCCCTCACTGACCTGGGAGAGGTCATTGTGAAACACAAACTTGAGAGCATTAAAATACACTTATAATTCCCATAGCTTTCAAGATAAAGTCCATATCCTCAGCACTGTACACGGATCCTTCATTTTCTGAGCCACTGCATAAGTCTCAGGCTCATCATGCACTATTTTGCACTTGGGTCCCATGCTCCCAGCCTACCAAATTGCCTTCATTGTTGCTTCTTTTCACAATGCTTACATTGCTTAGCATGCCTTTTGGCCTACTTGTTTTTCAGCACCCAGACATCATTTCTACTAGGGTTATTTGGACATTTTTCATACCTCTCTACACCTTCTGTCATATCTGCAAAGTATCATTCTACCTTTCATAATGAGGCACCATGTTGAGGTCTGGGCATTCAAAGTTGCCCTCACAGAGCTTGGGATCTAGTGGGAAGCAAAAAAATAGATAAGTCAATAGCTAGGGGCAAGCACTGCTTCCTCATACCATCAGAGCCTCCTAAACTCAAAGGGCCTCTCATTGCTTTCTAATGTTTCAGTACTCAGATGTGAATGATAGAGTAGGGAGAAGAAAAGAAACGTGTAACCTGTGTTCTTTTCCTGCCTCTACTGCATCTTATTTCACATATCAATTTGAAGGCATAAAAATAACTTTGAGGAATGTCCAAAATATAAATGATTTTCTGAATTCCTAGTGCTTCAACAGACTGCTACAACTGTAGTAACTCAAATTTCAAAATTACATGGAAATTTACACTTTTTCTTGG